>JAURVB010013496.1:0-165773 GCA_033002965.1 Piper betle | reverse complement strand
CATCATTAACAAACTCATTAGAAACATCATGAGACACCACATCCTCACCTTCATCATCACTAGGTGGGGAAATAATTATGTTATCTTGAGCCGCCTCTTCACTTCTGGTTGAGGTTGAAGATTTTTTATCCTTTCAAAGCTTTCCTGAGATTTTGTTTGAGAAACTTCTTCCTTGCCAAAATCCTTAACTGTGTGACCCTCCCTGAAAATTAAATCTTTGTTTCAAATCAGTTTTCTATTCTTAAGATCTCAAAGTTTGTATCCAAACTTATCATCATTATATCCTAGAAAAATATATTCCACGGCTCTAGAGTCAAACTTAGCCCTTTGTTCTTTGGGCACATGTGCAAAAGCCTTACGGCCAAAGACTCTCAAATGAGAATAACTAATCTTTTTATCACTCCAAACCTTTTTTGGTATGTTACTATCCAGGGCATGTGTGGGAAATCTGTTGATCAAATAACAAGATGTGCTCATGGCCATACTTGAGAAGCTTTTAGGCAACTTAGCTGAAGATAACATACTTCTAATCCTTTAAGAGATGGTCGTATTCATTCTTTCAACCACTCTATTATGTTGAAGAGTATAAGGAACCATCTGCTCATGCCTAATTTCATGCTTACTACAATATTAATTAAATTTAACAGAACAATATTCACTGCCATTATCACTTTTAAGGCATTTCAAAGGCTTACCTGTTTCCTTTTGAACCAATACATAAAAATTTTTAAAGATATAAAAAACATCACTTTTATTTTTCATGTCATAAGCCCACACCTTCCTAGAAGTATTATCAATAAAAGCAATATAATAAAGGGAACTGCCAAGAGATTTTACATCTATTGGTCCACACACATCAATATATACCAACTCAACAACTTCTGACTTCCTTATACTTGTGTTTGCAAAGGATGTCCTACATTGTTTCCTGACCAAACAATGGTCATAAGGACTGATTGTGATGTCCTTGACTTTGGAAAGGAGATTTAGCTTCTTCAATGTTTGTATTCCCTTCTCACTCATGTACCCCAATTAATGGTGCCACAAATCAACAGTATAATCAAATGAGGAGATATTTACTTCCCCTTGAACTAAACTTGTCTCAGTCTTATACAAACTACAATACTTCTTCCCTTTAGCGACAACAAGAGAACCTTTCATGAGTTTTCACAAACCTTGGGCAAATTGTAAACCAAATCATTTATCATTAAGCACTCTAGTTGACAATAAACTCATCCTCAAATCTGGAATATATCTGACATTTTTAAGCACCAATTTGGAACCCGTATTTGTTACTATATGCACATCTCCAAGTCTCATAATTTTGGAAGTATCACTATTTCCTATCTTCACTATACCCAAATCCGAAGGTTCATAGGTAGTAAAGAAATATCTGCTTGGAGATGCATAAAACGTTGCTCCAGAGTCAACTACCCAACTAGCATCACAATCAGCCGTCAAACAATCATTCCCATAATTAGAAAGAATCACCATGTCATAACGCACAACATTAGCATTTGTTTCTCCTTGTTGTCCTTATTTTTCAAGTTTTTCTTGAGTTTCCAACAATCCTTCTTGAAATGATGTGTCTTGTCACAATAGTAACACTTCAAGTGCTTTATGGATTTAGACCTTCCTCGACTCTTGTCCCTTCTGTTTGTATCTCTATTTCTTGATCTACCTCTTACCTCTTCTAACAGTAATGCACGAGACCCTGAAGTTGGTAGAGATTTTCTTCTAACTTCCTCATTCAGTAAACTGCTTGTTACCATGTCCATTGTGAATTTTCCATCTGGAGCAACATTGCTCAAAGAGATCACCAATGTTTCCCAACTCTGGCACATTGTTGAGGAGCAGGATAGCTTGCCATTACTCGTTTAAAGTTACAAGTTGAGTAATAATACTTTTCATCTCATTGAGATACTCACTTATGTCGCTTCCATCCTTATACCTTAAATTCACTAATTTCATTATCAAAAGGGTCTTGTTGCCAACAATATTCCTTTCTTAAACTTCTTAAAGTTTATCTCATATAGCTTTTGAAGATGTCAATTCACAAACATGATGATACACAAGTTCATCTACCCATTATCTCAAACAAGTCGTAGCCTTCCAATCTAACTTATTCCAGTCTTTTTTAGTCACCTCTGCCAATTTTTGACCAATGATAGGTTCATATAAATCCTTGGAATATAAATGATCAATCATCTTTCCTTTCTAGTACTGATAATTACTAAACCCCTTAAGAGATATCATCTTAACATGCTTCTCATCAGTCATTTTGTTAAAATATAAATCACAAACACACCAACTAGGGTCTTAAAAATTTCGTCAAACACCTAGTAAGGAAAAAATATCAACAACCAAAACTTGCAACCTCTTACCTCTAATACCACTTGTTGGGATTAACTAAACAAAATTCCCATTTTAACTAAAGACAATGAGAATATCAAACAAGATAATAGAACACATCGCAAACCCAAAAGACAAACCAATTTTAGGTGAAAAATCCCAAATTTAGGGGGAAAACCACGAGACAAACGGTCAAGATCAAATTCACCACATTACAACTTGATACCAAACAAATCCACAAAAAAACAAACACCCCAATACCAATTTAATACTTTCTACAAAATTGGTATTAATAAAAAAAAGAATTATGAATTACAAATATAAGAACTCGACAAAGTTACTAAGCGAATCTCAACAAAATATTTACTTTTTTTCAATTCATATAATTTTCTTTCTCCCCTGGTAACGGCCGTTTTTCTCTACAATCGAAAAACCAAAAAACTTAAAAAAGAAAAGCATTATACATTACTTTTATTCCTTTTAATTAAGTAAATCTGTACCCAAAATAAAATTAGAATTCCATGTATTTACAGGCCCAATAGTGCGACTGTTGCGATATAACTTATACATAATTATTATTTGTCATCGGTACATTGGGACCATGTGAGATGATCCTTTAATTATTGCAATTGTTTGTCCGGAATCATGGAGAACCGACGTGAGTTTGTGTATGATAATAGAGCTTGCGTGCATTCTAAGACATTGATTTGATGTTATATTCTTTGAGCCAAAGAATGTTATATCTTTCTGGTGCATGGTGCTTCAAATTATGTATGGATGTGAAAAAATTAATTATGTATGTTCGATTCAGCTACCTTTAGTCTTTTACTGTGGGCATGTGTTGAACCTTGAGGTTGATATCTCCTCGATTCTTTCTGTTTCCGGATAATGTCGGATGTGCAGGATGAGCGCTCAGGAGGATGAGGGTTGGGGAAGCGAAAACATCCCCTCATCCACCGCATACCCCACCGCCCCCCGTACCTCTCCTGCTCCCCCCATGCCCCCATTGGGGTTAATTTGTGGCGGTTATTGTACTTGTGCTAGATTACGAGAAGAAAAAATTGGTTGTTGGGACTTGGAGCCTTTCTAGGCAAGCACAGCAAGAGGGTTCTTGGAGACGACTGACAAAGAGAGTTAGTAGGAGTTTTTAGTATTTGTAGAATTTTTTCCCTTCATTTCCCCCCTCCTCCCCCCTAAATGTACGTGTCCATGAATATATTGATCAACTTGGATCTTGCAAAAAAAAAAAGAAGTTTAGGTTAACGCTCTCATAATATTTTTGGCTAGCGGGCCTTTCCACGGATGAAAATGTTCCTCGGGTGAGAATTATATATTCCCTTGCAGCGTGCTTTTATTCCATAGAGGCGAAGGGATAAATAGCGGAATAGGCAGCTGGGTACGAGTAGGTAAACAGTGCATGGCCTGTTAATTTTGTGGGCTATACCTATAAGTATGACCAGACCATTGATGTGAAGCTCCGCCCCGTCAACGTGTAAAATCTAATGTCGCCTGTGTGGTTAGTTATACTTTCTAGGATAAGATAAGCTCTAATATACTAATAGAGATATATTTATGATATTTAATTTAGTTAAATATTTTTAAATAAATTATTAAGTCTTTTAATTTATATTTTAATAATATTAAATTCAACCCAATTCTATAATAGATAGTAGGTTAGATCTGATATAAAATAGACTGCTAGTCAAAATTAGATATAGGTTAGCTTTGGGCTAGGGAAGAGTACAAATTTTGAAAGTAATTTTTTAAAAAAATACATAGAATGAAATATTTTTTTGTTTTATATTTAATATTTATTATGATAAAATTTAATATATTAAAAAAATATATTTATAATTAATAATTTATTTAATTACTTTTTAAAAAATAATAACTAAGGTTATCAATTTGTATTAGTTAAGATGGGCTGCTAAACAAAATTTCCGTATTTGATCTTATCCAAAATTTTTGCATGTGGCTTGGCCGATGCAAGGGCATACGTATTTAACTTATTTACATATGACATGGCTTTATACCTTTATGTATGGGGCCCATTTCAGATCAAAATTTTTACTTCTTTATTCATATTCTTGCATTATTCATATCTGATAAATTTGTAAATTTTTTTACCGGTTATGTTATAATATTAAAATGTAGAGAGAGATATAAGCCATAATGCAATTCAATTAAGAGGTGTTTTTATAAGTGTGTATATATATATATATATATTGGAAAGCATATTGAAACTTAGTGCTACTCGTCTAAGTATGTGTAAATTTAGAGTAGAATTTTAATGAAGTCTGGCACATTTAATGCTTGTATCATCTATCCAGAAGCCCTTATTCCCATTGGTAAAAAGTGAAGGCGTCTTCCTCATCTGACTCTGAGGTACTGTCATGGGCTTCACGAGCTGGCGACAGTCTCCGGATTCACTTGTTCCTTTCGTGGGTCTCCACAGTGGCCCAAAAAAGCGCGACGCACGACACCGAGTTCGCCGCCTTCTTCCTGCATCTCAAAACTTAAATCTTTCTTGGTGGGAAATTTTTTGCTTGTATTGCCTTTTATCTAGTAACACTAAACTTATCTTCTACTTGTTCTTCTCTTTCCAAGAAAAACCTTTCAAAATACCCTATTCCTATAGGTGGAGCTCCAGATAAAAGTAAATAATGCTGAGAAATTTGACTTGATCTTCTTGTCCTTAACTATCAATAATTTTTATGTATTTTAAATTCAATCCTTATACTAAACAATTAAGATGTCACACGATTCATATATCTTAGAGCTGGATTCTAATTGAATTAAGAGATAAATAATGATTGTCTAATTTGTTATTTTTGTTTTTATTTTGTATTTTGATTGGCTGAACGTGTTACTTTTAAGGAGAGCTTAATTTTTGTGGAGTATCCGCTTTTTAAGAATAGGCCCGTGGATATAAGTTAGGACATTGATAAATAATTAGAGTTGAACTCCCTAAGTGGCTAGATAATTATTTTAGATAAAATTGAAATCTTCTGCATCCATATTTATTTATATCTATTTATATTATATTTAATAAGAGGGTGATTTTTGACAAGTGCCAAATTAACCAAATATCAACAAATGTACAAATTTGATTGGTTAAACTGGTTATATTAAAAATATTCTTTTGATCTGATGGTATTTGAAATAGATATATCTAACATCTATTAAGAATATCCAATATATATCATATTTTAAATATCCAGTATATATCATATCAATATGACAAGAGATCAAAACCCGTTTTATTCGAGGACAATACAAGCCTGTTACATGAAATGTTCCAAACCTAAAGCAAGCTGGTGAGAAATATATGAATTCCAAAACTTTTGATAAATAATAAATAATATCCTGTATACATCATATCAAATATATGATAAATTAGAAGCAGGAATATAAATATATGTTTCATGGCGTAAGGTTCATTCGATAAGAAGCGGGACAAGTACATCGATCCAATGGTAAAGTGCCCCTTCATGTATAAAAATATATATGTCGAGAAAAAAATACGTGTTTGTAAGTATATAGTAATTTTGTATTTTGGGTATATCAAGATATGGGTATGATTTTCATAACAACAAATATTCTTTAAATAAAAGCATATAAACCCAAATGCGCAAAAAAAAGAACTAAAAACCCAAAAGATTAAACAAAATAAAATACATTACGTATCAGAAAATCAATTTTTCTGTTTCTTCCTCTACAACTCAAATTCTTCAAACTAAAAAGTATATTAATTTCAAATAATAGTATCTTTTTTTTTGGATTTGGCCCCACGATTTTTTTTGGACGTACCAAGATTTTTTCTCCTTCTTCCATAACTCAACTTCTCTTCCCTTCATGAAATGTTCAGCTTAATTAAAGATAAATCTTAAATATTATAAATTTTAAAATAAAATTATTAAAAAAATTTTTAATCTAGTAACAATTTTTTGAAAAATATTTTTAGTTTTATATGAAAATAATAATGAGTTTTATTGAATATGCATTAATAACTGAAAAAATTAATTTTGGAAAAATTTTAAAAATTAAAAGCAAACTATTAATTTTCCTCCTCTTCATGAAAAAGGTCCAACTCAATTAAAATACATATAAATTTGTTTTATGCTTGATTTGATTTTTTAGTTACAAAATGATTTTTTTTAAAAAATTGTGGTTTATTTAATTTTTCTTACAAACTTATTTTCTTCAATAGGAATTACTAAGTCAAAAAGTTTTTTTCAGAAACTTTAAAAATTAAAAGAAAGTATTACCTTTTTAGATTTTAAATTAGATAAAAATATACTCTAATTTTCATTAAAGTAAATAATAATTAAATAAATAAATATAAATATAGACTTCATTATTTCTATTATTTTAATTACAAATAAAAATGAAAGATGAATTCTAATTTTTAAAATTGAAAGATGTATCTTTAATTAATTTTTATTTCAAATTTATTTATTTATTATTTTTTCTATTTTCTTTACTTTAGGATTTATATTTGGTATTGATTATTTCTATCATTTAAATTTAAGTATAATCATTTTTTTATGTAAATAAAAAACGAAAGATGACTTCTATTTCTAAAAGTGAAGGTTATATCTTTAAATTAATTTTATTATTTCTAACATTTTCATTTTAAGTATTATTATTTTTAATTTTTTATATAAACTTGACATGTAACACTCAAATTTAGTTCACCCGTGAACCAAATTGGAAATATTATTGGCAACCGAACCGTTTGCTAATCAACTTAATTCGGTTAAGTTGACCCAAATCTAAATTTATGTCTTAAGATGGTGATGTAAGCATTTAGTGCATAGATGATATGCTTATGTTCTATCGTGGTTCTAAACACATGCTATGATATGCCAACCATATTTAAAGCAACACAAACTTATTTAGAAATAACTACATACCATTATATACTCTGATAACTCATTTCTCATCATTTTCTTACGTTATCATCATATACTCGAGTACACTGGACCATAATTGCAAAAATTGGAATCAGAAGTTGAATTGGATTGGAAGGGAGTAATTGTATCAAACTAATTCATCAAAAATTGGACAAGAATCAATTTACTTAAATCAGTTAAAATCGGTGGGTTATTAATTATAAAATATATTATTTTAATATTATGGTGTGTATTATTTAGAGTTAGTTATTATTTTTTCCTCGAGTCCATTGTTGCAAAACTTAGAATTAAACGTTGAATTGAATTTGAATAGAGTTATTGAATTGGACCGATTCATTAAAAATTGGACAATAATTAGTTTACTTAAATCGGTCAAAATAGGTGGATTATTTGTTATAAAATAGTCATTTTGATGTTACCGTGTATTTTTAGTTTATATTATTTTTTGTATTTTTGTATTTTTTAAAATTATTTAAAGTTAGTTATTATTTTTACTCGAGTTGGAGTCAAGTGAACTTTTAATTACAATAATACCACCAATTATTTTTTTCCCCTGATTCTCTCTCCCCCAATCACTATACGTTGCCCTCGCCCCGGCCGCTACCTTGTCCCCTATCCTTCGTCCCCCTGCCCCGTCCTCCCCCGGTGCCGTCACCCTTGTCAATCGGAATTGGAATCCTGGTCTGATTTCAGGAAAAACTAGTCATACCTTTTTTGACTCGGTTTTCCACTCAACCTTGTTAACTTGAGTGATTCCGAACGAGAATGCTACCAACCTATTTCTTTCCCCCAATGCTTCTCTTCCCCCAAACCCTTGATGCCACCGCCTTCTCTCTCGCTCCTGCCCGATTCGCCCCGCTCCTCGGCCATCCCCACCCCCACTTTCGGCCCCACCAGTTCCCCGCACCCCTCGCCCCCCACCTTTGCCGCCCCCAATCGCCTCCCACCCTCGTCGCTGCCCACCCACGCCGAGTTTTGCAACAGAGTTAGAGTTAGAGTCGAGTTAAACATTTAATTACGAGAATACTATCGACCTATTTCTTTTCCCCCGATGAATCTCTTCCCCCAAACCCTCAATGCTAGCTCCTTTTTCGTCGCCCATGGCCCAATCTGCCCCCCACCCCCCCCCCCGCCTTTTCACTGGCCTTGTCCATCCTCACTCCTCCTACTGGCCCGCCGATACCCCACACAACCACTTGTCAGTCCCCTACAACCCACCCCACTAGCCCCACTCCCCCGCACCCTACCGGCCCCTCCAGTCCTCCGCACCCCCACCCCCTGCCAGTCGCGCCGGTCCCCCGCACCAACCCCCTTGGCCCATCCCCAGCACCCCCCACCCCTGCCTGTAACATCCCCGATTCGGCTCACCCGTGAACCGACCTGGAAATGTCACCGGCGACCGAACCGTTCGCTAATCTACTAGGTTCGGTTAAGCCGACCCGGATCTACCCTCGGTGTCTCAAGATGGAGATGCAAACATGGAATGCATGGATGGGATGCGTGGGTTCTAACGTAGTCCTACATGCATGCTATGATGTGCAAGCAAAACAAAACCATGCAACGGCAAGAAAATTTTAATTAAAAATTATCCACAACAAGGGTATATAAATATTTTATCAAAATACGATAAAACATGATAATCTACCGTAGCATTCATCGTTATCTCTTTCGTTTCAATTGAACCGAGCCTGAACTCCAAACTCACTACTCATTCATATTTATCCATTCATTTCATATCAAGCAATTTATCTAAACAAACACATCAAAATTATCATTCACATAGCAATAACACACCGTCATTATATGTTACACGCGGCAGGTACATGTGTGCGCGGTTCCGTGCTGCTCCTCCGCAGTCCCGACAGCTTTCATCGCTCGCATTCCTCACCTACATATATATAGAAAAACCGTCAGTAACGAGTGTTACCGGCCCGGAAAATAACTAATATCAATCTGGCACAGGAGAGCAAACTCTCCTGTTGAATCAAAACCATATACTTCCTCAAGAACTCTCATCAGGGCACATACGGGAGCCGTCGCCCTCGGGTCGACAGCGTCCCCCTATCTTTCACATTCTCATGCCTCGGCCATTTCTCTATCGCTTCTCGCATCAAATCTCATTCCTTTCCGCCCTCTGCACCTTCCATATTACTCCTGGCCTTGAGCACGAAGGCCGAGTACTCTCAGGCAGTCGCCTTCAGTACCCTTTGAAACCACAAGTCTAGACATGCGCTGCAATGCAGTACCCGTGAACCTCCACACTTCTCCGGGTTTGAGGAACTCAAAGGTGGAGTTGTCAGGATCCCTCGGGAATGAAACGGCCCGCACACCATTCCAGAGCCCACTATCGACACACACGTGCCCGCTCGCGTAGCACGGTAGTCGGATTTCCCTCATTCAATCTCTCACTGAAAACGCGAAAACTATACATATATAAAGGTCTGGGTTGGGATTTATACAATAGGCCCGAAGGCAACGTGAGCTGGATCTGAAGTTCGAAAACAAACTCGAGGGATCTCATCCTCGAGGGTTATTAATCCGAAAAATCGTTGGCTAAATGACCCGAGTTAAGTGGGATCCGATAAAACGCCACTTAACTCGTCCTGCACATGATAAATCAAATACACAATAGAGTAGCGTAAAACAGAGAACGAGTCCTAAACGGACCTGGTAGAAGCTCCAAACGGGTCCACGCGCCTAGGCGGCGAGCTCCTACACCGTACCTACACAATCAAGCTAAAAACTAACGCCCGCATGATGAATCACACATCCTATAGCATGCACACACACTCAACACAATCACGCATCAATCAACACACATCAACCTATATCAATTCTAGCAAGCCTACTTAGGCTAATTTGCATTAGATCATGATCATTACCTAGTTACCCTAATTTATTTCTTAGCCTCCATTTTTAACACCACTCAATCAAACAAATTTCATATTTTATCCTTAATCAAATCTACATTTATATATATTATTATAACATACAATTCACCAATCCTAGCATGCAATTCTAATAATCAATATTTTTAAATAATTAAATTAAAATAAATTATACCTCGCGTCGTCGAAAATCGGCGACGGCTAGGGTTTCCGTTTCGTGGCTCAAAACTCGAATTCGGCACCTAGCGGCGTCCGAAGTCCGATCAGATTGGACCAGGTGCGTTCGGCGGATGATCCGGCGAATTTCCCACGAATCCAATTTTCCGGCGGTTCCGGCGGTTTTCCGGCAATGATTCGGGACGGGGCAATCAGGGGGTCTATCGGCACCAGCTCGACGAGCTTGGTCCAATGGCGGTGTCAAACAAAGCAGCCAGGGCGGCGATGGCCGTCGGCGGCGGCGTCGAAAATGGGTGGCGGCGGCAGGTGTGCTCCGATCGGGGCTACGGCCGGCCTCGACGGCGGTCGGGATGATGGGGGAAACGTCGGCGACGGCGAGAGGGTGGTCGTCAGGGTCACAGCGGCGGCGGAGCGGCCCGGACGGTGGCGGAATCCGGCCCGAAGTGGCGATGGCCGAGGCGGCCTCGTGGAGTCGCGGCGGCGCGCTGGCAGGCGATCGCTGGCTGGGGTTGGTCGTGGCGGCACGGCGACGGCACGACAAGGCGGGGCGGCGTCGATTGGCGGTAGCACGGCGTCGGCGGCGACGGCGGCAGCACACAACAGTGGCGGCAAGGGTTTGGGTGAAGAAGGGTCGGGAGGGAGAAAAATACCCTCAATGGCAGTTTTGTAATTAAGTATTGACTCGATTCCTACTCGAGTCAAAATAATAACTAGTTCGTAATAAATTCTAAAAAATCTAGAAAAATATGGAAAAATTCCATAAAATAAAACAAACACAACAACATCCAAATGACATGCTCTATAACTAATAACCCACCCGAATATAAAACTATCCTAATAACCGCAACGTCCTAACACGTTATTCGGCCTAAAACTATTTCTCCGATCAAACATATAAAAAGAAAAAAATACTGCATACTTTCATATATTCTGATAACTCATTTCTCACCATCTTCTCGACGTTATCATCATATATTCAGGTACACCTGACTCTCATCGCTCATAACTCACGGCTGGTCTCGACTCAGCACGCGGTTCATGAAACTGACTCGACTCGAACCAACGGTCGAACCGACTGGTTCGGTAACGTAAAACCCTGACTCGAGTCACGGGTTTTACACTGCCTGTCCCCCACATCACCGCCCACCGTCACCACCTCGCCCCGACCTGCCAACCCCACTCCCTTGCACCCCTCTCCCCCCCACCCCCCAAGTTGTCGACCTCTTTTTTCCCCCTTCCCTCTCGGCCGCCTTCTCCGAATGTCTGCTGCCGTGGCCAAAATGATCCAACCTTATTTTGAATCTGTTTTTTAGCTAGCCGACTAAATTCGGTTGATTTTTGTAACTATGCACTTAACCCTCATCGCTCATAGTGCACGACTGGCTACGCCTCAGCACACGGGTCATAAAACTAACTCTACTCAAACAAATGGTTGAACCAACTAGTTCTCTAATGTAAAACTCTGACTCGAGTAACGATTTTTACATAATATTTTTGGTTTTATTTTTTCCCCATTTTAGGAATTTTACTTGGTACTTAAATTAACACTACAAACCTTAAAATTAAAATATGTTTATTTCCTTCTTGGATGAGATGAACACAATTTTCTATTTATGCTTGTAATACATTCTAAATTTATGTTTGTATTATTAAGGAACAAATTGTAATTCCCTTTATTAAAGTTAATTTTAGGTTTATGTGAAAAATAAGTCATAAATTTATATAAATAGGAGTTACTAAGTCAATAAAAATAAGTTGAGTAAAATTATATAAGTTAAAAGAAAACTATTTAGAAAATTAGAAATACTCTAATTTTTTACATAGTAAATAATAATTATAATAAATAAAAACACCTAAATGTAACTTTATCATTTATATCATTCTAATTTAAATATGATCATTTTGTTTGTCTTTGTTTTTTTACTATTTATGCATTATAAATTTTAAAATTTAAAGGAATGAATTTTATTTAAAAAATTAATTAGAAAATTATATATATATATGATATTTATTTCATAATATAATTGTAAAACCCGTGACTCGAGTCAGGGTTTTCAACCATTGGTTCGAGTTGAGTCAGTTTCATGAACCGCATGCTGAGTCGAGGCCAGCTGTGAGCTATAAGCGATGAGAGTCAGGTGTACCTGAATATATGATGATAACCGAGAAGATGGTGAGATATGAGTTATCAGAATATCTGGAGTATTTTTTCCTTTTTATATGTTTGATCGGAGAAATAGTTTTAGGCCGAATAACGCGTTAGGACTCGTTGGATTATATTCGGGTGGGTTATTAGTTATAGAGCATGTCATTTGGATGTTGTTGTGTTTGTTTTATTTTATGGAATTTTTCCATATTTTTCAAGATTTTTAGAATTTATTACGAACTATATATTATTTTGACTTGAGTAGGAATCGAATCAATACTTATTTACGAAACTGCCATTGAGGGTATTTTCTCCCTCCCGACCCTTCTTCACCCAAACCCTCGCCGTCGACTGTCACCCCACCGCCGGAACCAACCGTCCGTCCTCCCCTCGCCGTCGCCGTGCCGCCCGACTGACCTCGGCCACCGATCGCCTGCCGACGCACTGCCGCGATGCCACGAAGCTGCCTTGGCTATCGCCACTCCGAGCCTGATTCCGCCGTCATCCGGGCCCCGCTGCCGCTGCTGTGACCCCGACGACCACCCTCGCCATCGCCGACGTTTCCCCCATCATCCCGACCGTCGTCAAGGCCGGCCGCAACCCCGATCGGAGCACGCCGCCGCCGCCGCCGACGGCCATCGCCACCCTGGCTGCTTTGTTTGACACCACCATTGGACCAAGCTCATCGAGCTGGTGCCGATAGACCCCCTGATTGCCCTGTCCCGAATCATTGCCGGAAAACCGCCGGAATCCGCCAGAAAACTGCCGACACTCGCCGGAAAACTGCTGGAACTGCCAGAAAATTGGATTCGTGGGAAATTCGCTTGATCATCCGCCGAACGCACCCAATCCAATCTGATCGGACTTCGGACGCCGCTAGGTGCCGAATTCGAGTTTCGAGCCACGAAACGGAAACCCTAACCGTTGCCGATTTTCAACGACGCGAGGTATAATTTATTTTAACTTAATTATTTGAAAGTATTGCTTATTAGAATTGCATGCTAGGATTGGTGAATTGTGTGTTATAATAATATATATAAATGTAGATTTGATTAAGGATAAAATCTGAAATTTGTTTGATTGAGTAGTGTTAAAAATGGAGGCTAAGAAACTAATTAGGGTAACTAGGTAATGATCATGATCTAATGTAAATTAGCCTAAGTAGACTTGCTAGAATTGATATAGGTTGATGTGTGATGATTGATGTGTGATTGTATTGATTGTGTGTGCATGCTATAGGATGTGTGATTCATCATGTGGGCGTTAGTTTTTAGCTTGATTGTGTAGGTACGGTGTAGGAGCTCGCCGCCTAGGAGCGTGGACCCGTTTGGAGCTTCTACCAGGTCCGTTTAGGACTTGTTCTCTGTTTTTACGCTACTCTATTGTGTATTTGATTTATCATGTGCAGGACGAGTTAAGTGGCGTTTTATCGGATCCCACTTAACACGGGTCATTTAGCCAACGACTTTTTGGATTGATAACCCTCGAGGATGAGATCCCTCGAGTTTGTTTTCGAACTCCAGATCCAGCTCACGATGCCTTCGGGCCTATTGTATAAATCCCAACCCAGGCCTATATATATGTATAGTTTTCGAGTTTTCAGTGAGAGATTGAATGAAGGAAATCCGACTACCGTGCTACACGAGCGGGCATGTGTGTGTCGATAGTGGGCTCTGGAATGGTGTGCGGGACATTTCATTCCCGAGGGATCCTGACAACTCCACCTTTGAGTTCCTCAAACCCGGAGAAGTGTGGAGGTTCACGGGTATTGCATTGCAGCGCATGTCTAGACTTGTGGTTTCAAAGGGTACTGAAGGCGACTGCCTGAGAGTACTCGGCCTTCGTGCTCAAGGCCAGGAGTAATATGGAAGGTGCAGAGGGCGGAAAGGAATGAGATTTGATGCGAGAAGCAATAGAGAAATGGCCGAGGTATGAGAATGTGAAAGATAGGGGGACGCTGTCGACCCAAGGGCGACGGCTCCCGTATGTGCCCTGATGAGAGTTCTTGAGGAAGTATATGGTTTTCATTCAACAGGAGAGTTTGCTCTCCTGTGCCAGATTGATATTAGTTATTTTCCGGGCCGGTAACACTCGTTACTGACGGTTTTTCTATATATATGTAGGTGAGGAATGCGAGCGATGAAAGCTGTCGGGACTGCGGAGGAGCAGCACAGAACCGCACACACATGTACCTGCCGCGTGTAACGTATAATGATGGTGTGTTATTGTTATGTAAATGATAATTTTGATGTGTTTGCTTGAATGAATTACTTGTTATGAAACGAACTGATAAATATGAATGAGTAGGGAGCCTTGGAGTTCAGACTCGGCTCAGGTAAAAATGAATGAGATAATGATTAAATGTCATGGTAGATTGTTATGTGTTACCGTATTTTCATAAAATAGTATATATTTTCTTTTGGTTTCGCATTTGTTGTTTTGTCTTATTTTACTTGTACATCATAGCATGCATGTAGGACCGCGTTAGAACCCAATTGTTCCCATTCATGCATTTCACATTTGCATCTCCATCTTGAGACGCCGAGAGTAGATCCTGGTCGGCTTAACCGAATCTAGTAGATTAGCGAACGGTTCGGTCGCCGGTGACATTTCCGGGTCGGTTCACGGGTGAGCCGAAACAGGGTGTTACAATAATTAATATATAAAATTAAAAATATACAACTCCCTGAAGTAAAAAATAAATTGATTAAAATTTAAAAAATTGAAAGCCGACTATCATTTTTAAGTCTTTTTAATAAGATAAAATTATGTATACCCTAATTTTGTAATTTTTTATAAAAACTTCATCATAATACAATACAATTTACGTATTATTATTTTGTCATCTTTAATATTTTTTATATATGCAATCAATCAATTTTTATTATTTATGTGCTCTTTAATATTTAGGAATGGCTTCAAAATGATTAATGAATTGTGTGTGGATGGTGGGAAATGATTCATTTTTATAGTTATATAATCTTTTTTTAATTTTACATTTATAGATGTTGGAAAATTAGTTAGCATCTTCAATCCTGCAAATTATAAACCGGGACAATCTAAGAGGAAGCAACTTGAGTTGCTATTAGACATGTAATTTACTTTTTTATGAATATATAAGCTATTTATTTACATTATTTGATTTTTTTGCAGCAATAAAATACTTTATGGTAACTTATGAAATGAAATTTCCTCCAATTTTGATTATATATGAAACAGTAATAATCAATTAGCTATCATTTTATGGGAATATCCAGCAACAAGTTGACGATGATGCTATCTCAGCTGAAGCCTAGAAAGGTCATGTAATAATGATTGTGACATCAAAATTAGTGAAAGAATACCATGGTACTATTGTTTTTTTACAAAAATTAATAATTTTTTACTATTTGCATTTTTTATTAATTAATGTATGTAAATATTTTATAAAAGGGGAACAAAAGTATATTGGAACATTGATATTAAAGAGTGCACTTAGTTGTATAATTGGTAAATATTATTATTGTGCATTTTCCTCAAAAGTTTTCGTGTTGTGTGGTTTTATTTTATATATTGATTTTATTTAATTTTGTAAATTTAATTTTTCACTCGCTAGGTATTTGGCGGATAAGAATTCAGTTTGAGACAACACTCCCACAAAACAAATACAAGCTTCACCAACTTTTTTAATGTTCAACCGAAAAACTGTAGAAGAAGTTGTTCTCTCAAGCTTGAACAAAAAGTTTACAGTAAGACTGTTCACATTTTTTGTCTCTTATTTTTGACCAAGTACACATTGTTTCACTTAACAATATCTTATATATTAACAGGAAATGTTTTTCACTCCTGAAGCAACAATAGATGGTATAGATGAGACTAGCCCATGACATTATACTGGATGTTATATTTGTGCTAAGAAACTAATCTTCAAAGGAAGAGCAATGTTTTGTGAAAATTGAGAAACAATTATCACTACATCAAACGAGAGCTACATATATTTACTAATTGTTACTTATTATGTCTATATTTTTGTTTATTGTCATCATTTGAATATTTGCAGGTTCAGAATAGAATTGATTGTGAAAGATGATACATCAATTGATACTTTTGTACTCTTCGACTAAGCTTCTGAATTATATTACTCAAGACGCCGCCAAAATTTTATATAAAAAATGTCATGATGAAAATGATATTTACCTATCAATCATAAAATCACTCATTGGAGGCAAGTGTATTTTCCACTAAAAAATTGAAGATTATATATACAATTAATCATGTATTCTAATTAAATCCAAACAAAGTAATTGTTTTATATCAGTGGGAAAATAGTACTTAATTGAGAGCATAAATAATATATATAAGATTTAACTAATTAAAAAATTACAAAAAAGAATGAAAAATTACTTAATTAGAATATATCATCTTTATAAAAGAATTATAATTTAATGCATATTATAAGGTTTATAGTCGAATCTTAATTTAACTAATATATAAATGCTTTCCAAAGCTTATAAAGAAAATGTATAATTGAATTTTAACTTAAATTGGATTCTGTTATAAGTTGCTTTATACATTTAAAAATATATAAAATTCAACAATAGTGAATAAATTTAGTATAAAAGTTAATACATTATGAATATTAACTTTTTAAAAAATTCTAGTAAAAAATTATATTTGGTATAAAATCAAATGTGCACTATGCAAAGTACAAAGTACAACGCACGATGCGTGGAAGCATTTTAAAATATATATATATATATACTATAGAAAGAAATATAGTCTTTTAAAAAGAAAGCAAAATATAAGATATTTATTAGTAAGTCTGTTAAAAAGGAAAAAAAAATACACAACCCCGCACAACGTGTGGGCCCCTAGTCTGTATGGTATGAGAACCACTCACTTTAACGCATGGATCCACAAACTCCTTTTATGTGTAACCAAATAAGTGGTGCATATTTTTATTAAAGCCCAAAAGTGACAAGGCCAATAAGTAGCCGAAAACCATGTGCTTAACCACCTTGTAAGTGCGTGAGAGTGTTCAAAATAGTCTTACATTTAAAATAAACGTAAATAGGGACGTTAATAAATGCTAAGACTTGAGCTACCTAAGTGGTCAATTAGTCATTTTTGGATAAAATCTAAGTCTTCTTATCTTTCAATTTAGTTTTACATCTAATATCTATTAAAATAAAATTTGATATATTAATGTAAGGATTAATAGATCTTCAATTTGGGTTAATCATTTTAAAATTTTAACCTAAATCTACAAGTTTGCATTTCGGTATCGTTGCGCATGGTATGAGAGACTATATTAGATCGACAAGCATGTTGCTGCGCATGGGTTAATAGATCTTCAATTTTAACCTAGGATCAGTATTGGAAAATCAACTGAATTAGATGTAGGCCAAGCCGTTAAGTCCACAGGCTGGTGGTGGGACTTTCAAAAACATAATTTTTAAAATTAGCAGATTAAAATATCCTCAAATTTAGTCTTGCATCCTGCTTGGATAAGATATAATGTATTTATGTTGATTATTTTTAGATCATCCGTTTAAGTTAGGATTTTTAAAAAAATGATTTATACCCATTATGTTGTACTTGGGCTAGTGATATTTTTTACTCCCTTTCTAATTATAAGAGAAGATAAACTATAATGATCTAATTTATTTTATTGTATTTTAATCGGTT
This sequence comes from Piper betle, assembly GCA_033002965.1. Lineage (NCBI taxonomy): Eukaryota > Viridiplantae > Streptophyta > Magnoliopsida > Piperales > Piperaceae > Piper > Piper betle. The sequence goes on along the minus strand of JAURVB010013496.1, from coordinate 147,627 downwards.
AAATGTCTAATTTAATCAGAGTTTATCTTCTCCATTACAACCCCTAGAGTTCAAATCTCCAGCCTAATACTTAGCCCATAAATAATCTAATATATTAACGTATTTGTATCTAGTATTTTAGTAATCAAATAGTGTCATGTATGAATGGTTTACAAGACAATGGAACCATGTTTAACCACTCCCATGTACCCTTAGTATGTTTTTATTGAAATACACATGCTAATTTGCAGATCATTATATGCTGCATAATACTTCTATTAACAGATAACTGCAAGGAACACAGCTTCAGCTAGTAATGGCAACTTAATATGACCTGCATCCCTGATCTTCCTGATGAAGTAAATTAATTGTTTATGGAAGGTTACATGGTGCTATATATATACCTGCGTTGGCCTTATCGAAGAAGCCATTGATGAATCAATTTGCTGCATATCCAGACAAACACTGCTCTAGCAAGTATAAATTGAAGCTCAACATCTCATGGCCTCGTGGTCCCTCTCGGCCCCTCCTCTACAACCACTAGTCTAATTTGCCTTGTCTCTTTATCGGTTTCCAATGGGCAGGACAGCCACAAAATACGTTCAAAATAATGGCTTCCATGACATTATTTTCCCATGTCCTCTCCCAAGTCTCAACTTGAAGGCCCCTAATACCCAGAACTCTCCATGCCGTCATAAAATGCTAAATTTAATTCCATTGTTCCCGTAGTCTCATCGTCCCAACCATATCACTATTAGCAGACTTAGCTCATTCTCTTCCTGTATCGTATATGTGATAGACTGATACCTGACATACCATATTAATTCCTTACTGTTATACATTTATGTCTTCTCGTGGCCTAAACCAGCTGACCTAATTGCAGAAAGATGGACAGATGCCTCAATAAGATTCTCTTTTGCCGGCGCCCAGCACCAAAATAAGGAGGCACGAGAGTTCTGGGGATGCCATGAGATATATACTGTAGCCTGTATCTTGGGTTGAAGTTGAAGCCATGGCTTTTGAATGTTGAAACCATTAGACGTAACAGTTATCAAGCTGTTCACTTCAAAAGTTATATGCCTCGAGCAGGGACGTTAGATCATTTCAGAAAAAAGATGGCCTAGCGCATGCCTATTATATATATGTATAAGCATGCTTTGGAATTACCTAAGTATGCAAATGTTCTATGTTTAACCAATTTCTAGTACATTATTTACTTCTACTAAATTTAACTAATTTATATACCTATGTAGCTGCTGTGGTCAAGGTGACGTAATTATTTTTTCTAAGATTATATATACTGGAGTGGTATATAAATATTAAAGTGCCATTGGAATATTGACATGTATACCAGAAATTAAGAGCACATGGCAAAGTAAGTAGTTTTATAGATAGGAAATACTTATCATGTGAAAGTAAATTCCGACCCAAGAATTAACGATAGCAAAATAAGTTCAACTTAAGAATGCAAATGTACATGTTATACGCAATTCTTGCTTTAACACTTCTATCAGTATATAAACCGATCAGTGACGAGCACAAGGCCGGATATATATATATATATATATATATATATATATATATATATAATATGTATGTATATATATAGAAACTATGTTGGTGTAAGTACATGTTATATTGGTAACATGTGTATCATATTATCCATTCCTGCTAATTGCAATGAACACAGAGAAGTGATCAATTCTAATATAGTCTTCCTTTACTATAACGAAACAGACTAGCTAGCAGCACTGTAAAAAAAAATTTCAAAAAACAACCAACCTAGCAGCTAGCTCACAATATATACACATGATTTGTATTAATAGTTAATATATATTTTATTTCGTGTAAGATTTAGCATTAGTAATCAGTGATGATCTACTATGCAATTAGCTACGTGACTAGAGTGCATAAAGCCCTATATAAGCGTAGTAATATGTGCATTACCTTGAAAATAAATTGTCATATGTGCATGAATATGTAATAGTACCGTAAAGGCATGAATTAAAAGGCAAGAGGATTGGGACCTAACACAATGTCTTGGTGGTAGTGAATATTGCAATAGTTCAATAGAAGAGAGATAGCTGGTAGCAACACCTTTCTTATGATTATCACAAGCAGATAACAACAAAAGCAAGATAAGCTGCTAGCTAGAAAGGAAGGAAACATTAGATAATCTGGACAAACATAGATGATCTAACTTAGTACGAAGTTACTCCCATATTAGCTGCAGCAAAGATACCATCCTAGATTATCACACCATCTCCTTCCTGAACAGAAAACCAATAAAAAACCCACTTCAAAAACACTTCAAACAATATTTCTTGTGTCCTAATTTAGTGGCCAATTCATCGAATTACACACATATACAAGCGCGCTTTGTATCAACAATATCGTGCTAATTACCTGAGGGCGTACGCTGGTCTTCTTAACAGTCTGGTCCGGGGGAGGCCAAAGTGGATGTGGGGAAAATGGGCCCACTGGAAATGGAGGCGGACCCAATATGTAACCATCCAATGGAGAAGAAGAGGAAGAAGAGAAGGAGAAAGAGACAAACCCTAGTTAGTCCACAAACAAGGAAAGCTGCAGTGGGATTACAAAACCCTAGAAACTGCATATAGAGACAGGAAGAGTATGTTGTGTATAGAATCTCACGTTCTGGCAGCAGCACTGAATGCCTCTCTGTGGGTAATGTCAGGGTTTCCGGCCTTGATGCGTTGGATCTCGTCCCTGCAAAGCGCGCCAAAGATTGAGCAACTTTTGTTTATAAAAATAATATTAAAACCAAAGCCATTGATATGGCCATCTGGGTATGTAATGTACCATCCCCAACATGCATCAAATGCCACAAAAGAATGAATGCAGAAGAGGACGAGCGGTGAACAAAACAAGCTAATTTATTTAAGGGGAATCAGAAGAGGAAGAAGGAAAAGCTGAAAAGATGGTTTGGTTACTGAAATGAGTTGTAAAGAAAAGTTTGGAGGCTATCATTATTACTCACTTGATGAATCGGTTGTAAGCAGAGGGCACTCTCTGTCTCTTCTCCGGAGCTGCACAGACAAACACATTTACACCACATTGCTGACTTTTTTGGTGTGACACTTTTTGATTCTTCTATCATCAGTTCATCATTGTATTACCCTCTCTCCTCTCCTCCCATCTTTTCTCCCCCTCTCTCTTTTATATGCAAGGATATGCACGCCCATAACTTATGTAAGAATTGAATGGGAATGAATTCTAGCTCGTCTTTCATTTTGTGCTAAACATGCTCTCCGTGACGTTTTCATCTTCTTAAATAATTAATTAAGAGCAAAATTAAGAATGGGGGCTAGCCATAATCAGGAACATATATATATGGAGAAAATTATGTTTTTTGGATTAGAAGTCTTCAACAAGTACCGGAAAAACTACACTAATTACATTATAATAAGATGGAATTGGATTAAAATGAAAGTTATCACAGTGAACCCAAGTACTTTATAGCTCTTTGACTAGAGCAGCTTGATCTTGAGGACCACATTTAAAAGGGAGCTTTACTGCACTGATCATGTATAGCTGGTAATCAGATATCTAGTTTGAAAGTAGGCCTGTAAGAAAGCAATGACTTGAGTTTCTTGCCTTTTCTTATGTTTCAACTGTTGGGGCTGTTGCAGACCATTAAAAGGCCGTGTCAACCATGGAGTTCAGTTTACCAATGTTTTCTCCCCATCACAATTAGTGTTAAGTTGCCAAACCTTTATGTCAAGAGAAATAGGTGCATACCAAGATCAACAATACAACTCTTGAGCCAATTAATGATTCTAATACCAAAAAGTTGTAAAGTGATCTACATTTACTTTCATATATGTATTATGTTGAATGCGTAAAAAATTTAGTGCTTCTTGAATTAAAAACATATGAATTGCATTTACCATTAGGAAAAAAAGACTGGAACTGAACTTAGAGAAGAAAAGAAGAGTTATCTGATTTGTAGCTAGGGCATCTATTAATCATCTCAATTCACTAATGCTAACTTTTGAAGTAAATAAAATGTATCATACGTCTGTTAACAACCGGTGGGCGAGGTGGTTCATCTGCAACTCTTCTGTTAACAACCGCTTCATTGACATTGGGCTGGTCCATCATCAAGCTTTGGGGAGGGCATGGAGTCTCTTCCTACAAGAAAAATTGTACAGTACACACAATAAAGTGAAAACATAGAGAAACAATGACAAGAGCAAGAAGGAGGTGCACAATTAACCTTGTTTAATAAAAAAATTGTTAATATGACTAGAACAGTATATGCAAAGATGTACCAGAAGACTGTGAGATGGGGAGAAGAAAGCATGGCTGAGATGGAACTGGTTAGCAGTGGGAAGAAGCAAACTACGCATGTTAACCGAGAGAAGGTTGGTGCAATGGCCGCATCTAACCGTCACCGTCTTGAAGAGGCTAGTACAAGGCACACTCACCTGCAATTGCACAAACAAAATTACACAGCCCCCGTGAAATTGTTTCTTACCAAATCAGCATGTGAATAAAGCATAGATTGGAAAGATGTGAGGTTGCAAGGGATGGAAGGATCATACCGCGAGGATGGTGTCACAGAAACTGCAATGGACATAGCAGAGCTGCTCCGAAGGAGGGAGGTGGTCCAGCGAAAAAGGAGAAGAGGAGCTGGACATGTTTGGTTGACTCATGATCTGTTGAAATGATTGAACAATCAATTTGGTCACTTGGGGTTTCTCTGGACAAATTTGAATGATTGATGGATGGATTCGACAACCCTTTTCTCCTCTCCCAATCAACTTTGATAATAGCTCTCGATCTTCTTTCCTCTTTGATGGACTTGAACGGACTTTGTTGTGGGTGCGAGTGAGCAGGAAAGCAAAGAGAAACAAACACTATATAGACACGAGCCGCAGGGAGAGCTTCTGCTCAGCTCCCAAAATGGTGTGGGAATAGAAATTTTATAGAATTAACAGGAAAGACAGAGGGAGAGAGAAAAAGGAGGAAAAAAGAGACAGGGTGGAGATGTGGGTAGCTATTCTTAAAAAGGGCTATGCTGGCTGTGGCTCCCCTTCAACCTTAGTATCATGTATTGTTGTAGCTCTCATGCAAGCATGTACTTAATCACATCAATCCACATGAATTAACCGAGCAACAACAAATACAAACGACAACTGTTCATGGCACATGCTTTCAACTTCCAAAAACTTGTTATATATACATACACTACAAGTAAAGATGAGGAGGATGGCCAAGTTTAGCCCTAGTGTAAAGGTGGTGATAATAAGTAGTAAGTAGTAAGTAAGAACTAGTGCTGGTACAACTTGTGGAGTGGGGGTACTTAAAAGAAAGAATGGAGAGGAAAGGGGGAGTTAAAGTTGTGTGGGTGGCATTCCCGATGAGAGGTGGTGGTGAGGGGGGCCAAGGGCAATAACAGGGGCGGCAGGGGGGCGAGGTAGAGACTCTAGAGCTAGAAGGTTAAGGGAGAGAGAGAGAGAGGGGGGTGGGGAGCGGGAGGAAAGGGACGTGTGCATGGTGGAATTCACCTTTGCCTCGTTCACCTGTTGCTTTCGTAGTAATGAAGGAAGATGTCTTTTAGCTTCACCGTTTGAACTCCCGGGCATTTCATTACTCCCCCTATCCCCCCGGGTCCGCAGTACAACCCCATCTCTACCCTTTATTTTGATCACATTCTTTCATCATCTCAATCAGATAGTGCACTCTAATACCAACCAGACAGAAAAAAGAACATAGGTTTTGTGCATAATTCTGTGCATTGCATATTAACATGCTGATGTATTATATATGAAGACTTGACGTTACATAAACACGCACTGATCTTCACTTTCTCTTTCCATCTCAGTGTGTCTGTTGTCTGTGTCTGGCTCATGTCAAGTTAGGGCCACCAATGAGAGCCAGTCTGAATCTAGAGATGATCAGACAGAGATCCGATTTTGGTCCCTCCAACTTTTTTTATTTGATTTAAATTTTCCAAACATCTTTTCCTTTTAATCCTTTTCCTCATCTCCGGCTTCTTCTCGCTCGCTCTTTTTCACTAGTACTAGATGCCTAGCCGCATACGGCCACCTCTTTTCTAGGGTTTACATTGCTATATATATTCCGGCTGGCTCCTTCACTGCTGCTTATGCTTGCCGCTGCTGCGTTACAAAAACGAGGCTGCAGAGAAAGTAAGCGCCAGGGCTCATGAGAGAGACAGTTGCCACTCACTTCAGCTACCCTCTTCTGCATTTCATACCTACCTACCATGTTTATGTGCGCGCGCCCATATATATATATTATATCTCTTTTAAATGTTAACTTTTTGAAGTATAATTAGGACAGTCAATTTTTTATGTAATAGTTTATAGCAAGTAGTTATTTTTAAAATTGCTCGTAACTGAACCACTTGTAAACTATTGGATAAGATTTAACGGTGATAAAGTTTTTAATGTGATGAACAACATTATCATTGAATCTTAACCAATAGTTTGTAATTGGTTCTTAAGTTCTTAAGTTCTTCCTCTATCTATATATACACCAACAAAATTATTTACTTATAAGAGATATATACCCCAAATACTTTTGGTACATGGCTCACGATAAATGAGATATGAAATAATTAAATTTGATGTCATGGAATGTAGAAGGTTGTTTAAAATATTGTAGGTTTACACTAATTAAATAATCTTTTTTTCCCCACCTACTGTTTAAACTTGTCAGGGATGATGATTTTAAAATAGAATTTATGCAATTATAAATTATGACAGAATTTGATGGCCGTAGGCTTTTCTTAACGTGATTCCACTTCCTTTGTCCAAATTCCATACCGACACGCACAAGTAGCGGACTTTTACACCAAATGTAAATATTGACATTTTACAAGTTCATGCTTTTGAACTACAAAATTAAAAACATGCCTTTTTTATTTAAATGTAAATTTTCTTAACACACGTAATGTAAATATGGAATTAGCATATTCGTTGGCTAGATTTTAAAGGCCATATGCATATACATAGGTATACTAAATTAGAACTCCACAATGTGGACTCCATTTGATTGTTTATGGGTAGTTTTGGTTCAATTGGCGCGACAAATTTTCAATGGAATTAATAAACCTAGAATTGACAATATATATAATAGGAAAAATTAAGATGAGTTACACTTCATATAGCTTATATGAGCTATATATTTTATTTTAACCATTTTTAGTATGTTTCACAAATTGAGATTTGTATGTATTACAAGTAGAGTACCTATATAAGTAGAGGGTGATAAAATTTTATTTTATTTTTACATTAATATGACCTTTTTAAAGATTTTTTTAAATGTACTAGTTAATTAATAGATATTTTAAAATTAATTTTTTATTACAATTACTTTGATGATTAAGATGAAATTGGACATATATATATATATATAATTTTATTTATACCACTTTTGCCAACTATTGAATTAATTAAGTTAATGTATTTTTCATCGTTTGAAATGCATGTGTGAATTCTCTTATTTTAATTAGTTGTTGTTTTTCCAAGGTAAAAAAATAGGCTTATGTACTATGTATGTTAATTTCTCATACTGCATTACAAGAAAACGGGACGTTTTAGCATAAAACTTTTGTCACCGAAGCTTCAAGCTTTTCACTATAAACCCCATTATAAATTTTTTTGCCGCCAATATTAATTGTCACTATGGCACGTATTTTTTCGGAGAGCTAGTGTGCTACTTTCCCATAGCAGTATAGTTGGTGCCAAACCAGGTAAATATATTCCACATTTTAGAAAGATGCACATTTTAGATTTTTTGGTTCTATCTGGTCTTTACATGAAGCTACCTTAGGCTAATATATAATACTCTTCATTTTTTGGTAAAGTTTCATCTAGTAAAACTGTGAGAAGTACATGTTTTTGTCCTGCATGCTCCCAAAGAATATTATGAAGTGGTTTCTTACAAGGAACTTATATAGCCTAGTGTCATCTGGAAACTTTGTGTGTGTGTCTATATATATATATATATATATATATATATATATATATATATATATATATATATATATATATATATATATATATATATATATATATATATATTCAATAGTTTAAAAAATCTGTTTTCGACTCAAAAAAATCCCCCAGCTTTACTTCAAAGTTTTCAGCTTTTTGCTTGGAAAAAAAGTCAGCTTTTCGTATAAAATTTTGTAAATAACGTTAAATAATTGGCAATCATATAATTTAGTTTCATTTAATTTGAAATACCAAAATCTCTTAAAACCATTATTAAATATTTGTCAAAAGTCCAACTCTGATTTATAATTAACACCTTGCTTGTTTGACTAGGGACATGCATGGCATCACATTATATAGCCAGGGAGGTTCAATCTCCCCATAACCAACTGAACATTCTAGTAACAAACTAACTAGAATATAAAATATAATATAGGGCCCCCTTTTTTTTTTTGCAATTGGGGCACCTTTATCAACTTCTTTAATTTTCATAATAATGTTGAATTTTTTCTTACTCGTATTCAAATCTCCACACGCCGTGTATTAGTTTAGACTATTGATATTTTCTAAAGAGGTTTAATAAATTGGTATATTCTGGCTCACCAAATTAAATGAAACTCTTAAATTTTCTAAGAGTGTTATAATAGCTGAGTATTATAACCCAAGACGTGGAACATTGAATTGCTACCCGGCTTCTCATCACATAAAACATATAATTTTGGAGATGTAAAGAGCGAACATTAGAATTAAGGCCACCGGAAAAAAGGGAGTCATATGTAGCATTTAGTATCTCAGATGTTCCAAGCATAAAAATTTTTATAACTTGCACTTGCTAAACACAATTAGCGAACACCATCTATCCACCAACTCTAAGAATAGCCGGGCCTTAGTGGCGAAAAATTTATCACCGAAGCTTCAAGTTTACTAGCCAAAAAGATTGCATTTATTCAGGGTTATCCGTACTTATCAACACTTGTATTTTCTGTATGGTTGGCCGTAAACATATGATATTTATGTGGAGATGTTTCCTCAAGTATTTGCAAATTACATTTTCATGCTTATTAACATTAGCGAACATTTTCCATCATGCCACAGTTGGTTAGGTTGATTAGTGGTGTAGAATATGCCAAGATGGAAAGTATTTTCTACTTCGTTGATCATGTGGCCTGGAGGAAATTAGTGTTCTATGCGCTAAACAAATAATCTTACTGTTACAGCCTTGATTCGTGGACGTCCCGGGAACCAGGGTTTGGGTGTTGTTCCTGGATTCCCTACGTCCATGAAGGGGATAGCAGTGGTTATCCGAGTGGTGGAAACAACACACCGAGGCTAACCCGTGATTATGTTGCAGTCCAAACCGAGTTGCACGACGCTGCTGGAGGACCGAGCATGCCGGTGGAGCAAGGCGTCGGGAACAGCAGCAAGTGCCGGCATTTGGGTCGGTACATGGTGTGCCGAGCAATGCCGGGTCCGGGTTCGAAGAAACCTCAAAAGCAGCAAGGTCGGATCGAGGTGCGCTAGCGAGTGCTGTGATCGAGCACTGGCGCTAGGCGCTGCGTGGTGATCGGTATTTGGACCGATCACGCTACCGGGAGCAGCAGCAGGAGCGCGCGAGCGAGCGCGCCGAGCATCGCGCAGGTGTGCGCACAGGCGAGCGAGCGCGCGGGCGAGCGCGCAGCGGCGCGCGAGCATCGCGCAGGTGTGCGCACAGGCGAGCGAGAGCGCGCGGGCGAGCGCGCGCGGACGAGCGCGTGCGGGCGCGCGAGTGGGTGCACGGGCGCGGGCGTGCGAGCGCTGCATGGTGCATGGGCGCGGGCATGAGCGGCATGCGGGTACCACTATTTGGTGCGGTACTGGGTCCTGATCGGTAGCGATGTGCAGATTTGGGCGACGCAGCGGTGGGCCATTGCCGGCATGTGGGTCGGTAGTTGCTGCGAGGTTGAACCAAGGCCTAGGGTCGAGCCGTGGTGATCGAGACGGGATCCTAGCGGTGCAGCCGACGGTTAGGAGGAAGCTTCCTGGACGTTGCTGGAGTATCTTGGTGAAGATATGCAGTTATCCAGATTGGGCGTTTAGGAAGTTAGTTGCAACTAACTGCTGAAGATAAACTTGAAGGCCGTTGGATGAACCTGGACGGGAGATGGGCTAGGTTGCTGAACACGGTGGATCTTGCAGATCTCTGGAGTTGAAGATGCTGGCAGATTCGGAGTTATCTTGGAGCAGCAGTTCGTGGGAGTATATAAGGGTTAGGCCAGACGTGGAGAAGGGAACTTCTCTTCGACGGACTGAAGAGAGGGCCGATTGGGAACTTGTTCTCGTGGTGAGACCTGCTGATCGGTGTGTGCAACGTGAGCAACCTGGAGAGGGAAGAAGCGAGGGAGTTGCTGCAGCCGGCGCTGGGAGTAGTGCTGGAATTCCAGACGCTTGCTTGAATCCAAGGTGCACGTTGTGAGGTTGCTGGTGTTGGCAACTGGGAGGGTTACTCGGGCCAGGTAATCCTTGTGTGACTTCCTTTGTATTTTGGGTACATTGGGGGCGAGGCTGTGGGGGCTGTCCACAAGCCGAGCGAGTGCTTGAGAGAGGAGTCGAGTACTTGTAATTCCTTGTATTGACAGATTAATATAAGGTTGGGGTTTCCCCGTATATCTGTGTTGTGTTCGTTGTCTGACGTTTTAGGCAGGGAACCTTAGTACCGGGTCGTGGTCGAGGTTTACAAGGCGACAGTGGTTGCTGAGACGAACAGGGACAGAGGCACGATCTCTACCAGGCGTGTTGCTGGTGGGGCGATCGGGCAGTGCTGCGGTGGTGGTGCTGTTTGACTCCTGGAACAGCCTATCGGCAAGGCGTGCCGATAGCCAGGAGTGCTGTCGAAGTGCTGGTGCGTGGCCAGACACGGGTGATCGATCAAGGGCGCTGTTCGAGGGCAACACCGAGCGGGTGGATCTGCTGGACGTGCAGGGGTCAACCTCGGTGGTGCGTATTGCGGCCGAACACGAGTGTAGTGTTTGTGGCCTTGGCTCCCGCTATTGCGTGTTGAGTATCAGGCTGAGTGTTCCCAGGGAGGGGAATACGCCGCACAGGCAGGAACTCGGAGGCGAAAAATTAGGCCTTGCGAACGGGTCTGTGACACTTACCATATGTCTAAATTACAAAGACTTTTTTCAGATCATATGACAAGGATTTTTATCATCATAGAAGTTTTATTTTCTTGGAGTATTTATTTATTGAACAAATGGCAGTCAATTAGCTGATATGTTGGTGATAGGAAAACATCTAAATTAATGCCCCTTACAAACCAACATTCAGATATTATCCATGAGTTGATTATTCCATTCTTTAGAAGCCCAATAGATGTTGATGCCCTCTAAGTTTTTCTTTTGTAAGAGGTCGGAGAAATAGACATTGTTTGTCTTGCATAATGACTTGAGGCCTCTTATCCTGACAACAGTGCATTTCAATGGCTCAATGATATGTGCATTGTGCAATCACTTGAGGTTTCCCAAATTCCAATCTATCCATATTGTCTAAAAGTCAACAATCACTCCTCACCTAAACTAACAATGAGGAGGTTGAACAAACAAACAAAAATACCGAATTCCAACACTTTGCATTCTTTTGCCTACCCCATCAATTTCCAGACATACCATTCTCATATAAAAGTTAGAAAAGTCAAAAAAATAAAATTAAAAAAAAGATCTCGAAAATACAATGAATTGAGGAGGGAGCTAGCTAGCCACCCACCCTTTGTCTTGTTTGATGCAATGGGCAGAGATAAACGAACCAAAACGTTGGCGTAGGCTGTGCAAGGCTCTCATGCAAAAGGGCATGCAGGCGTGACCTCTGAGAGATTGATTGACTTTTGCAGAAAGGCTGTGAAGGATGGGTGGAGAGGAGCCATGGCTCTGCTGCTGAGTCCTTCACTTGGTACAGTGGGGCTTCCATCTATGCTAACCAACAAAAACCCACATTCAATGTGGTCTGTCTCTTTAACATACCGGGTCCCTTCCACTAGACAAGAGATTGGTACCATTACCGATGAACATATACTGCCTTCTCTTCACTCTCCACCCCGGTCCTAGTGATCCCCCTTTCCCTCCACATGCTGCGCTAGCTGATGATCAAGCTCGTCATACAGATATATACATGGTAGATGACAAATGGTCAGGAGTCAGGACAGGGGTTGGGATCACAAGAATTTTGGGGATTTACCAGAGTTGATGAAGTTGTGGGTCCGAGGGAATTTCTCTTGTACTCGACCGGTTATATATATACATCGCTTCCTAGCTCTTTGCTCTCTATCTTTTGCCTCTCCTGAAACTCACCATTATGAGTTAGATACAGGTTACTACCGATGATCTATGTAGTATACAAGACCTAAACCAAGGTCCAAAACCAATCAAGCTATCAATCATGTTTTATATGTTATACGTTGAGATTGCGATAATTAACAGTTTTACTATGATGGTAGTAAAAAAAGTTAAGGCATGAAGATGTGTGTGTGTGTGAGTAACATGTGCGGCATCTTTCCGCCGTATATTTGTACGAGACTGTTGTTAAATGCTAGTTTGAGAGGGAGGGCATATATACAATGTCTGGGGGTTTTGGGTATGAAGATCAGAAATTGCCCGCCGCGTGCTGCTGGAAACAAACATAGGGTAACTCTAGGCGTAAGGAAGGGCAGTAAGGTAGGAACAATAGGCGGCTGATGATCTGTAAAGGGTGGTATTACTCAAGCTGTTCCCACACAGGGCCGATTAGTACTTCCTTGCACCAGGCCCAAGCACCAAAGTTATTCCACTCTTTGTATAGAATCAGTTAGTATTTGAATTGATCCAAGTTTGAATCAAGTTCGATCTAGACTAATTTGTAATAATTAATATTTTTTTTGTAAGTCACAAAAAGAGTAAATTTTAAACTAAGATATGTCTAATTAACACAATATATATAATAATAATATAACTATGTATGTTTTTATATAAGATTGTTATTGTATAATGCTCTTATACAATTTAATTAAATTTCTAAAAATTAATCACACACATATATATATATTTTAATTTTTTATTTTTTATATAAAATATCGATCTTCGCTTTGAACCGAGTCAAACATACATAAGCCTATACCCATCTCGTGTATGTAATTTCGAGTCACACTTCATATAGAGTTTTTTTTCAAATAGATTAGTGAGACGAGTGGAGAATAATCGAGCTTTCATTCGAACAGCAGCCTATCACAATTTTGAAGATTTTGCCCAATAAGTAAGAGCAAGCCATGAGTGTTCAAGTTAAAATTTCATGGGATTGTATAACAGGATCCACGTGTCCATGGTCCCACTTATAAATTTCTATATGAGTTTGGTCACATGTTAATTTATATGACCCAGAAACATGTTTGACTCAAGCGCGCTCGCAGCGCACAACTTGCGTAAAAGGCCCATCTCTACGTACGAAACCTGCAAGCCCATGGATTTCGAGCCCGCTTAAACAAATTTGGGATATTTAAGGGTAAATAATGACCAAATCAGTGATGATTTAGATGATACAAACTAGGCATAGATAATGCGTCAAGGGCGACTTAGATTAAAGATAAACTTTGATCTTAGGAGATGATAGATTCTGATTTTATAAATAAACTCTAATTAATCAAATAAATAATGTAATATTTTAATATATTATTTTAAATTATTATGTTTTAATTATTTGAATCGTCTACTTTTCATCAGTAGAAGGCAAGTTTTGGTTTCTCGTTTGCTAATATGAGTTGACAAGTCTTCTATCTTTGTCAAAATTATGTTTTTTGTGAGAGAGTTTTCATCTATTAATTTTGTCATTTACATTTATAATTTTCCTTTATTCACATCATTTATTTTTTTGCATGAATTGCAATATCAATCGCTTTTGTTGTAATTCTAAGATTTCTAATTACTTACAAGGAATATTCGTAAATCTTCAACTTAAATTAACTATTTAATAAGCTTATAAATTTTTAATTTAGATTAAGTAATATTTCGCTTAGGCTTGAGAATTTACACTTGGGCCAACGAAAAGGCCACCAACGTTGATGGAAGAATTTGAGAGGCCATAAACCGGTAACCATAGTTTTAAAAAAATTTTAACTCCAAAAATTTAGCAAGTCAACCTAACTTCGTGGTTTGTCGAGTCAAAATCTTTGAATGACTCCCTACTAATTGATTTATTAATTGACTTTCTATTTCATGTCATAAATGTTATGAAAACATATTATTTTTCTTAGATCAGTTAATTAATACTTTTAAGTAATATAAATCATATATTTATCAATTTTGAGTATCAAAATATTAATGTATACAAATTTGTTGTAACTTTTATTTACTCAATTAAAAATTCAATATAAATATTTCTAAGTTGATTCCACTCTATGACATGCTAATTTGAACTCAAATTTCTAGATTTTAAACTATGCCAAAACAAATGATATTTTTCCTTCCAAATATATTATGAATTTAAAAAGCATCCGCCCATCAAGTATATTGTGTAGGTATACTTACATGTGTAGTAAAATTTGATCGATGTTATTAAAAGCAGTTATTTCACTTGTTTGTTCGATTTCAATCTCTAGAAGAGAAATAAGTTCTCCAAAATCTAAATCTTCAAAATCTCCATCACAAAACGCAGTAAGAGAGAACCTAAACCCTCTCAATTATAAGCGTAAAACCTCAAGCACAGATTGATGGGATTATTATAGATAAATAATATAAGGCTCCTACCCAAAGAAATATCTTTAACATATAGATTCTTATTCAACTAGGATTCTTTTTAAGTTTATCTTAATAAAAAATAAACATGGATTTAAGATTCTTCCCCATATATATTAGGAGTACTATAAAACTACATCGCATATCGTAACAGAACCAAAATCTCCTCTGGCAATTAAGAATTCGGTGGCCAAAGCGCCCCTCCCATACGTTTAAACTCACATCTTCTTGGTAGTTTTTAGGGAACTTCTAAAAAAATTTGCCAAAATCTTATTGGTGGCTACATTAATGTAATATCAAACGTGGGAAGATATTTGGATTCATTAGAACGAGGTTTGGGAGCCTCATGTAAACACTAAGAGCAATTGAGGGCGAACCATTTCTAAGGATATATTGAACAGACAGACGAGCCGGCGTGCCCTATAAAGCATGCACGCGCAACGTGAAAATGAATAATGCACTGTAGCTTCACTTCGAATGCATCCCCACCCATCAACATTGATTATCATATACTATCTTTCTTTAACAGCTTCGTGAAGATCAAGGATCAGAAGCAGAACTTGTGTCCAAAGAAAAACAGCCATGTTGATTAGTGGGAACAGGCCAAACTGCTGGTGCAATGAGGAGAAGTAGAAGTTTCTCTTGCCCGTATATCCTTTGGATCTGGCAATCTTATCTTCGCTACTCGATCATCAGATTGGTCCTACAGACCCCAAAACAAGCGTTTCAGTGAATGTCAAGTTTTGTCCCCCTTGTGGGTGCCCTCCCCTTTCCATGCAATAGAGAAGTGCCCCTCTTCTACCTCTCAAAATCCTATTCCCATTATGCAACTTGTTCATGATCTCCTCTAAGTTTTAACAGGACATTTTACTTCTATATACTACTCTTACTGTACCGGCTAGTTCTTATAGATTGTATGGTATATAAGTACCGTGAGCTGGATTTTTATAGTTAGTCAATTAAGAAGAAAAGGACTAGGGATTATACATGCACAAGGTGTAGGTGGGGATTACATTAATTTTTCTTTTTATATGTTGATTATATTTTTTAATAATAATTATTTTAAAAAACATTTTAACTAGTTAATTTTTATTAAATTGTTTTTGCATTGCACTGTTTGTTATATTTTTATCATTTTGTACTTTTTAAAATTATCATATTATAATTATAAATATTCATACATTTGTCTAAAATTTACATTTTTCATACACAAATTATTTACTTTGTTCGAGTTTTATTTATATTTTAAAAATTAAAATTAACTTCAATTTCTTATTTTTGTTTTGAGATTTGTAAAGGATTTATATAATAAGTCGATTGAGGTTCACTTATAAACTTATTAAAAACTATATCCCAATTTATTTATAGAAGGATTTTTAAATATTAAGTATAAGTTATTTTATTCTAATTAATCATAGTCATAGGAAAATTCTCATTCTAATATTTTTAGTTAGAAATCACATATATTTTGAAAATTTTCTATGACTCATATGAATTCATTATGATTCCTATGATATTTACGTAAATAGTATAAATCAACTTAAACTATAATCCTACTTGAGAATGAATTTGTTCTGCACATTTTTTAAATTATGATCAAGTATAATCTTATTTTTAATTATTAGCCGTTGCACGGAACAATTATTATAATTTCTTCAATTTATTATTTTATGTCTTATTTTCATTGTAATTTATTTTTTAAAGTACAATGATTGATTTTATATTTATATATAAATCAAAAGAAATCAACCAATTATTTTATAATGATCATGAATTTTTAAAAATAACAAAATCTATTAATTACAATTATTTCAGAAACATACAATGTATAAATTACTTGAAGAGAGCTACTCAAATATCTATATATGAATGATTATTTTTTAAAAATTTAACAATAAATCCCTTGAAATAAATGCACTAAAAATAATAATTACTTGGAGTAGAAACTTTATTTATAACTCTCTTTAAGAAAGAATTCTAAATATGACATAAACGTATTGTAATTATTTGTTAAAATAGTAAAAAAATGATAATTAATTAGAAAGCAAATAACAATATATTATTTGATGATTTTAATCAATTTTTTTATTAGTTAGAGCACTTTTAATTTAAATTTTTTATATTATTTTATGTTATTTTAGATTTGTATGGGTAGTTGTAGGTTTCAATAATTTTTTATTTTCCTCTTTATATAATGTGAAAGTTGTCAACCCTTTTGTTTTATTTTTAACTTTTTTAATTTCTTACTTTTCACTTTTGGTAATTTTTCTAATAACAGCTCAAAATAAAAAATATAAATAAATATATCATTTCATTTTTTATAAAATCAAAATGAAAATCATATATTTGTAAAATAAACTTGTGAGGACAAAATTATTATTTCATTGAAATGTGCTTAAATGTTTGAAATAATACATTAATAAAAGATACATCTTTCACTTTTAAGAATAGAATTCATCTTTCATTTTCTATTTATATAAAATATGAACAAAATGATTATACTTAAATTAAAATGATAGAAATTATAACATCCCAACTCCGGCTTACTTACAAACCGAACCAGAATATTACAGGTCATCTAATTAAGTCGGCTAACCTAAACCTAATCCAAATTGATCTACCTTGGCGTCTTAAGATAGAAAGTAATTACAGTTATACATGTATAAGATACAATTAACCTAAGATGATACTACGTGAATATTATAGAAAATAATTCACACTAAAAACCAATCACAATAAATTTTTTTAAAAAAATAAATTTAAAATAGACAGAGTTTCCCCTAAAAATGCAACAAGGGGTCAACTTGTCAAAACAACATTACACATATTTATATATCGCCAAACAAGACAAAATCTTCATTTCCAACACACCATAGTTTTCATAATAACAAAATTACAAAACATAAATTGGGTCTTGACCCATCTATTCATTGCAATTTTCATTTTTGTCATATCTATCATCTCATGTTCAATTACTGTATCAATTTCAAAATATTATGATTATCATATTATTATAAAACATCATACTATGAACTGAAACATCATAGTCAAAATATAACTATCCAACATTATGAGTCAGGTTTGTGTATGTGAACAAGATGTCATTGTTCCTCTGTCTAGGCTGACATATCAGATTCCTTCTCTTTACCTGTAACGACCCAGCCCAAAGTGCAACGTAATGGGCTAAGTCATTTCTTTAAAATGGGTACCCCGGAAGTTAAAGATCTATAGTCCATTCCCACTTATAAATAGGATCTTCTCCCAGTAGGTATTAGATGTGGGACTAAGTTGAGGGATCTCACAATCCACCCACCTTAGGAAATTTCGTCCCCGAAATGCCTATTCTTGGCCCGTTGCTAGCCCCAGCACACGTCCTTTCTGGCCCGTGACCGGCAGCCTAGTCAACGTTTCTAGTCTTGGCCCGTTGCTATCCCCAGCCCGTGACCTTTTTTGGCCCGTGACCGGCAGCCTAGCTAACGTTCCTAGTCCATCCCACCATCTAACACGGAACCAGGTCGGCTCTAATACCATTTGTAACGACCCAGCCCAAAGTGCAACGTAATGGGCTAAGTCATTTCTTTAAATGGGTACCCCGGAAGTTAAAGATCTATAGTCCATTCCCACTTATAAACAGGATCTTCTCCCAGTAGGTATTAGATGTGGGACTAAGTTGAGGGATCTCACATTACCTATATATATAATAAAAACCATCAGTAATGAGTATTATTGGTCCAAAAATAACTATAACAAACTGATAAATGAGAGGTGACTCTCACTTTGAAGAAAACTATATATATATAATTTCTATTGAACTCTCTGAAGGGCATCTACTATAGAGCTATCGGGCCACAAATCCAACAACATCTTGAATTGACTAGTCTGTTGATCCCTTTCTTGGCATTTTCTCATTTTTTTCTGTCTCTTAGGACTATTACTATATCCTAAGCTCTCTCTTTTCTTCTATATATCTCTTGGCCCCATGCATGAAGACATAGTACTTTCAGGCAGTCACCTTCAGTATCCTTTTAACCACATGTCCAGACGTGGTTATAATAAATAGTACTCATAAACCTCCACATTTTTCCAAGTGTGAGGAAACTCAAAACACGGAGTTGTTAGAATCCTTCGGGAATAGAACAGCCCGCTCACTAATTCAGAACCTGACACGTGCTCTCACTCATGGTACGTATGAGTCGGTTTTACCATCTCTCATCTTATTAAAAACTCGATAAAATTATATATTGGCCGGAGAAGAGATTTATATAATAGGGCTAAAGGCAACTTAAGGAAGATTTTATTTTCAAAAATAGACTCAAATGATCTCATCCTCAAAGGTTATTAATCTAAAAACTATCATCTAAATGACCTGTACTAAGTGGGATCCAATAAAATACCACTTAACTCATTTTGCAACAAGAAAGCAAACCATAGTAGAGCAAAGTGAAAAGTAGGGAACAAGTCCTGAATGGACATATTAGAAATTCTAAGCAAGGCCATGTGCCTAGGTGCTTATTCCGTACCTACACATCACAACTAAATGTTAACACCCAATATGATGCATGAATACTACAACTAAGTGCATCTACTCATCAATCAATCGTATGAAATACGCAATACATATCATGTCAAGATTCCAACTAGGCATCCAACATTATTGTAATTTCGACTCCCAATATTTCCATTGCTCAACAAGTATTTAACTTAGTTGTAATAACTCAATAAACAATCTACTTATATCCATTTGTGATAATCTCATAACCCTAATTAATTTTAGGTATTGACATTAGTCTACATTCAAATCATCCAATCAATACTTCCCAACAATTATTTACATCACATTCTTCCTAATCATGAGCGGTACTTCTCACACAATTATTCAATTCTATCATCTATATTATCAACACGAATCAATTAACATTTACCCTAATCACAAGCATCTAGGGTTTGAAATTACCTTCCATTCATGGCGTTATCAACTATTTATCATTAACATGTTAAACTTATTCAATTCAGTTTCCGTCTATAATTCCATCCTCATCTTCACTAAAGCATCAATATTTATCTTAATTCACATTCCATTATCATAAATTATGAAATTACATCAAGCTAAATTATCAGGGATGTATACCTAATTAAGGTACCAACAATGGTGACGACAATGATGGCCATCAGCATGGCCACCGCTCGACCAAAGGAGGACTCAGCCAGGCTGGACTAGGGAGCACAACTAGAGCACGAGGAGGTCTAACCGGAGTTGTTCCGGCCAACCTAAAGCAATGGCGGCAAGCCACTAGAGAAAATAATTGAACTCGGCTAGGGCATGGAGGAGTAGGTTGTGACGTGGAGAGGGAAGAGGATGGCTTGGTGAGGAGGAGATGACCCCACTAGGATCATGGCCGGTGGTGCAGCTTGCGGAGTCAGCGGCGACTCAAAACAGCCCTAGCTCGACTGGAATGGGTTGGCTAGGAGGGAAGTGGGGAAGAGTAGGGCATGGCTAGGGGTGAGGGTCAACTACTCCTAGTAGTGACGACGAGGGAGGCCAAAGGCGGAGAACACAGGCCGACAAAGCTATTGCCAGCAACAAAGATGAATAAGCCAAATTGGGTAGGGTGCAACCATCACAACTCAGGCGGCTGGGAGGGGTGCTATCCAATGAAGGAGGACAGTGATCAGTCGAAGAAGGTGGCTAGAGGGTGAGGGTGAGATCAGCCATGACGGTTGTCGGCGGCAGTGCTAGTCGCCAACAACAACCCATGCAAGTGGTGGTCTTGACTCACTCGGGGTTGCCATGCATGTCATCGCTCAGGCTGGAGAAGAATTGGGAAGGAGTGTTGATGGGCTAGGAGGGTGGTTGGAGATCATCGCCAGAGTTGGTGGCTGTGAGGGAAAACGGGGAGAAGAGGGAGGGAGGAAAAGAGGTGGGCAAAGTGGCGGTGACAGCGAAGGGAGGTCGTTGGGGTGGTGGCCACAAGCAACGAGGGGTTAGGGAACGATGGTGGTTGGGCAGCTAAGAAGGAAGTGAGGGGGAGGAAGAAAAATAGTCAAGAATAGTTTTGTAAATAAAACTTGAGTTAATAATAAATAAATACTAAAAAAATAAACTAGAATATAATAAAATACCATCAAATAAAATAATGTCAACCTAAGTCGAATGACATGTTCTAAGCCTACTAACCAACCCTAAAATAATAAATAACATGTCCTAACACGAAAATGACCCAAATCTAATTCCATGGACTACTGTAAACAAAATAAAACTAGGCGTACTCTCATATACTCAGATAACTTATTCAGTTACTCTGATACTAAAGTTATTTTCATATATTTGAGTACGCATTACCCTCGTAGCTTATTACAGAAGGCCTGCCTCAATTCAGCACACATGTTTTAACACTAACTTGACTAAAAATAACAGTCTAACTGACCAATTTTGACTATAAAACTTTGACTCGGATCGTGAGTTTTATAGAAATAATCAAGTTAATATTTAGATTATTATTATTATTATTATTTAGTATTAAGAAAACTATAGTATAATTTTATCTAATTAAAAATATTAAAAAATAATGTTTTTCTTTTAACTTTTAAATTTTTACTCAATTTAATTGTTTTTTTACTTAGTAACTCCTACTCAATTAAACTAATGACTAATTTTTAACATAAATTTAAAATTAGTTTTATCAAAGTGAATTAAAATTTATTACTTTATAATACATAATCATTTTAGAATGCTTTTTCTAAGTATTAATAAAAAAATGTGTTCTTCTCATCCAAGAAGAAAATAAAAATATTTTAATTTTAATTTAAATCCCAAGTATAATTCCTAAAGTAAAGAAAACGTCAAGTTTATTTAGTTCATCACTCTATCATCAACTCCATACATTATAGTTCCCATAAGACATACTATTTATTTTTATTATTTTCTATGAAGAAACTTAGGGTATAATTTTATTTAAAATTCTCAAAAAATAATAGTTTGCTTTTAATTTTTAAAATTTTAATCAGATTAGTTTTTTTTTACTTAGTAATACCTACTCAATTAAACTCATTAATTATTTTTCATAGAAATAAAATTGAAATCACTTTTATGGCAGCTTTTACTCAAGTCAGAATTTGTACATATTGTTATTTTAAGATTTATAGTATTATTACTTTCTACTATATGTTAATAGTAAAATTTTAAAGAAAATAAAAAATGAACCACAAAATATGAAAAATTAAAAATCTTAATAAATTAATGATTTTGTAATTTAATATTTTTGATAATCTTAAAATTTTATTTATTTATTATAATAATAAAAGTTGTGTTCTTCGCATCGAAGAAGAAAATAAATTTGTAACAAAATTCAAACCAAGCACAAAATACCAAAAAAATTATCTGAAATAGATGTACCTTATAATTGAGTTGGAAAAAAAAGAGATAGTATTACTTTAGATTGACGTACCTTTTAGTTGATGGTGACCTTTTAATTGAGAGGGATAAGAAAACTTAAATAAAGCACAGTTTGTTTTTTAAAAACACCATTTTGTAACAAAACTCGAATCAAGCACAAAGTACAAAAAAAATTACTTCAATTTTATATGCCTTTTAATTGAGTTGGACCTTTTTCATGAAGGGGAGGAAAATTAATTGTTTGCTTTTAATTTTTAAAATTTTACCAAAATTAATTTTTTTACTTAACAATGCGTATTCAATAAAACTCATTACTTATTTTCATATGAAACTTTTTTTTAAATGTTAATCGATTCAAATTTTGTAGATAATTTTATTTTAAAATTTATAGCATTTAAGATTTATCTTTATAAGTTGAACTTTTCACGAAGGGATGACAAGTTGAGTTGTGGACGAAAAAAAGGAGAACAAAATCTTGGTAAACGGCCAAAAAAATCTTGAGGCAAAATAAAAAAAGAACAAACTTTTATTTGAAATTAACAAACCTTTCAATTTGAAGAAAATTGAATTATGGAGGAAGAAGCAGAAGAATTGATTTTGTGATACGTCACGGTGTTTTATTTTGTTTAAGCTTTACGGTTTTTGTTTTTTTTAAGTTTTGTGTTTATCTGATTTTATTTCAAGAATATTTATTATTATGGAGATCATACCCATGATTTTATATACTCTAACTATGAATTTATCTTTTGAATATATATTCAGAATTCTATATATTCATATACATTTTGGAGACGTTAATAGATATGATATATACTGGATGTTTAATATATGATATATATTTATTATACGTTAAAATATTTAATGAACCAATTTAACCAATCAAAAGTTTACATTTGCTGATATCTGGTTAATTTAATATTTGTAAAAAATCGTCCTCTTATTATATAAGATATATATATATATATATATATATATATATATATATAGATGTGTAACATAAATATTTAGGGCTAGCAAGTTGGATCAATTTGGCATTAAGTAGAATCAGATTTTAAAAATGAGAAGACATTCAAGACCCCTCAATTGCTTCCTTATAGTTGGAAGTCTTTTCATATTCCCATTTCTTCGGAAAAGGAGAGAAGGCTCTTTCCAAGCGTATAACAATATGTATAAAATCATATGACTTCATTACGATGTTCATGAATAATGTACGTCGACTTTTGAGATGATTTATACGGTATGCGGTATAGAAAACCAGATCGTAGTGATGAGTACAACATCAATGCTAGTTGAGAAGTAGAGCTCGTAAGAATGCAAGATATTGAGACTTAACACATCTAATGAGTTTGTCGGACAAGCCTTGACTTGAAATGTATGATTCATCTCACATGACACTCAATGATGTTATCTTCCATTGCAAACAACATTAGCAAACCTAATTATTCAGATGATAAGAACGATTGGTCTGGAGACTGGGGGTCCATCAGCTTCCCATTTGCAGAGATACCCTAATTGATCTTTCCAAAGCCTGGTAACTTTCGGCTTCGGATTCCTAGGTGCAAACTCTTGTAACCATCTATGTCAATCTCTATCCTCAAAAAGGGGAGCAGTATAATGAGTCAATGGCACCACGCCAAATGAGTTTGTCCTTGGAATGTACGTTTCTAACTTTCAATGCTTGCAAGTTACAGATGCATGCTTTTGCTTGACATCCCAATAGCACTTTAAATATGAACAGAGATATGGAAGAAGGTGCATGCTAGCTAGCTCAATCTTTCATATATGTGGATAAAGCCCTAGTTTTTGGAAACCTATTGGCGACACCTGGTCGCCTCCAAGAAGCAGTTAATATTGTTCCCTGCACCTTGTTCATTTCATTTGTCAAAGAGTAGATCACTTAGAGCCTTTTACTTCATGGGAACAGCTTGCTTAATCCTTGTGTCTTTTCTGGAGGTGATTGACGCGTTCAGTCTATAAACGAGAATGTAAGTTTGCAGCAGCATGCAGGATAGCCGAGTCTGCGTTTTTAGATTTTGTTTTTTTATTAGCGCCGGTTTTGCATGGTAGAACAAGTAGCCTCAAAATTAACTTTACTTGGTGAATCCATCAAAGGATTGCACAAGTTCTTTGTTCTTTTTCTTAACAAATTCATGACCTTTGTTAAGGATAAGATCATACAATGAAGATTACGTCCTCATAACAGCGAAATATATCTTTATTTACCATAATTTGCATGACTTGCTCTAGTGCTAAGAAGATGTTTTTAGTCTTTCACCGAATTTACACTTGCTCTTTATGGAGTTCAATCGAGTCTAATATGTTAGTTTTATTTATGTACACCATCAGCAAGTTGTTAGGCATATTTTAGCAGTTATAACCTGAATAATGACAAACACTTAGTTTCATATATAATTTTTGGTTATGTATATTATACACCAGCAGCGTCTAAATGTCAGTTTTATATTATACAATCTTCAAACATATTATGTCTTTCTGATGTCGCAACCATTACATGTTCATCTCTCAGTGGACCAGATTATATATTTCAATTGTACGAGTCTTCAGCAATCTAAAGAAGTCTGCATTAATCTGAGATTAATTAGTACTCGTGTCTATGAATATATATTAGTACAATATTAGTTAAGTTTAGCTTATACCGTAACATTGGTTCCCTTCTACTTTCGTTTATTGATTAATTACCTTCTCACAGGCTTTCTCAAATTATGTTTGGAATCATGAAGCTTTCTCAAGAAATACGTACTCTTCCTTATCTTAAACTTCTAAATGTTGATGGTATACCTACCTAAGTGATAAATTATATTTCAAGGTTGAACATGCGTATTAATTTGCAAGTTTGATTAATTGCTCTGGCCTAGTTATCGTTTTTTGCTACTTGTTAAAAAGCTATGCAAACATATAGAGAAGGAAGATTAAATAATAATCACATTACTTGTTGCAACAATACTTTGATGATACTAAAACAACAAATCACAATTTACCTATAATCTGTGTAATCAAACTAGTACGACTTTATTCATTTATCACACAAACATTCATAAGTTAGGCACAAGTAGTCAATATGACAGCATAGCAACTATGTATAGCTGGTTGAGCAACAGACCATGCACGCAACTGCATATGCATGCAAAAGGCCATTAGCCATGACACTGGTAGTTCTCTCCTGCATATACAACGCAGCTACCTCTAGTTGTACCAGCTTTCCAACCTTCAACAAAGTAGCACTGCCTAATGTTACAATCATTGATATATATAATTTCATGTGTAACACCCCGTAATATGTCAAACCTGCCCAGAATTACCAGGTATTACACCACGGCCATGTTTCTTTATTCTGTACAAGAATCAGAACTATATATAACACCAGATTCCTCTTCCTCTTCTTCTTCTTCTTCTTCTTCTTCTTCTTCTTCTCTCTTCTCTCTTCTTCTTCTTCTTCTTCCTCTTCCTCTTCCTCCTCTTCTTCTTATCGCTGTATATATATTGAGAGACAATTCATGTAGAATATACATAGAGAGAGCAGCCTTGTCGTGACCTTCACTTCCATAGAACACTTTGGCTTTCCGGGCTGGACGTGGTTGGTGCAGGATAATCCGAGATGGTCAACCCTTTATCATGTCGAATGAGTAGGTTGAAATGATCAATACTTACTTGTGAACTACTTTTTGCTCCATCTGAGTAAAAGGTTTCTTTAGGAGCATCTCCAGGACTAAGTTGAGAGGCAACGTACTTGTGAAGAACCCTCCAATCGGTCACCTGATCATCGGCAACTTGCTCACTATTGCTGCCATAGAAGTTGTCATTGTTAACTTCATAGATGGAGTTCATCAGGGTTTGGTGCTCTTGCTGTACATGTTCATCTGGAGCCAGAGAAGTGCCAGCTAAGAAAGACCTATCCCCAGCATTATTATCATGATGGCCATAAGAAGCATTGAAAACACTGATGGAGTTACAAATGGTGCTGGAGGAAGTTGGAAATTTTGGGCTTTCTAAATGGGGTAGATGGAGAAGAAGCTCATGGGGCATTTGGTAGATTTGCGTCTCGAGTTCTTGTTTACAGGAATTGGAAGAAGGATTATAATGGGTGTAAACAGCGTCAATATTATGAGGTTGAAGAATTGAAATTGTTTTTTGTGGAGTCCATATCAGGCATGAAGGAAACTTGATCGGCGTACCAACAAGGTGATCCATGCTCGTTCACTTTGTGAACTACAGGCAGTCGCTTTTTGAACGCCCTGCATACCACCCAACCTTCCTCCTGAAATCACCAATTAAATAAGTTAATATAAAAATTATAATATGGGACGATTTTGGGGTTTATTAGGAAGACAAAAATATATGATAGACATTTTATTAGCGCTCTAAATTGACCTGGGTATTTGTAAAAGGTACTAGCTAATATATACGTCGTATATATATTATCATGTCAGCAAATGAAACAAGATCATTCAATTACAACATAAAATCTTGATTCATCAAAAACATAAGCTATGGCCAACTCAATATACAGTTCTAAAAAATGATATGACCCATGCAGTCACAAGCAACAAATAATGTGCTTTAATACGTATATGACGATAACCATATTGAAGTTCATCGTTTCCCGTTAATTTCAAAAGTACTCATAATTTGCACAAAAAAGATTTATAATACAAAAAAGGTAATTATTGATCACAAAGTGACTCTAAACTATGTCAAACTAATAAAATGGAATGTAATACTTACAATTAACAATCTTGCATGAATATATAACGAGTGATTATCATTGCCTTGTATGAAAGAGTGCTAAATGGTAATTAGCTTGCCTGAGGGGTGCCACTTTCACTAGTTTCAAGTCGATACTCATGCATGATCCAATCTGATTTCTGCCCATTTGGAGCGCGACCTTTGTAAAACACCAATGTCTTCCTCATTCCAATCAAATTGTGTTTGGAGTAAATAGCCTTATCTCTTCCAGTAGCCTTCCAAAACCCAGCAGTGGTTGCTCTATTAGTGCGTGTTCCGGTGGGATATTTCTTGTCCTTATGGCTAAAGAAGTACCACTCATTTTGTTCTTGATCTGTTCCTATACTGCATTTTTCTGCTAAAGAGTAAAATGTTAGTGTTGAATTTTAAAGAAAGATGATCAAGAGATCGTGAGGAGTGCAATACAAATTTTCATGTCGTGTCCTCACCTTGCAGATCCCAAGGCTCAATCTTATAAAGGTCAATCTCTTTGATGACATCAAGATCAATCCTTCGGGAAGCCACCTTTTTCCTCAAGTAATAATCAACAAGTTCCTCATCGGTCGGGTGAAACCTAAAACCCGGTGGAACTTGTGATATGTTCATCTTTTATATATATTAAGACTTTCCAACCTGAAACTAATTAAAAGTTTCAATTATATTAGCTTGCTTAATTTATAGGCAGCATAACTAAAATAAAATCCAGACTAAACTACTTCGTAGGTATTAGATCATCTGTTATCTCGGAATGCCGATCCGGGTTAAGTTGAGTCAGTTCTGAGCTTATTCGTAGCCATGCACATCAACATATTACAAGAACAAATGAAGATTATCATGTGATAACTACGCACACATCTTTCTAGATATGGAATTGCTAAAAATGATAGTTATAATCATATTTATAATTTGATTTAATTAAAAAAAACTGCATTTTTTAATGTTTCTTTTAGAATTTCATTCCGGAGCCCTAAAAGTAGGAAGTCTACGTTTTTTAGGTGCCTCCAGAAGAAATTTTAAAGGATGGAGATTGACCAGGTCTGGACAAGAAAGAGTCCTATCAGAGAATAATTTTGACCTCAAAAAAAATTGTTTTGTTCTATAAATTATACGTATGATTCAATACGTCTAATAACTAACCAAATGGTCAATTTTTTATTTAAAAAACGCTTATATTAAGTTCATATACATATTTGATATTGGTCCATCAACCACGAAATTTATGGAAATTTCTTTCCTGTTGAGAGACAAAAAATATTCACATAGTATTAAATTATAAAACAGCATTTTCCTTAAAACATGAAAGTGGTTTAATTTGGCTTCAAAGACCAAAAATTGTAATTCTGTATAGTAATTGTCCATACAATACAATGCATTTTATGACTGTGAATTACAATTTTAATGTAAGTCAGCTTTCACTCCAGCATCATCATAACTAGCAAATTATGTACTCCAGACATTGTCTCCAAAGCTTCGAGTAACCTATATTAGTGTCCGTAAATATATATGCATCTGCTACTCTACATTAATACATGGAATTTAATTACTGATTGATTAATTTTCACTAATTACTACTGATCTGATCAAAACGGTAGTCCATGCTTCAAGTATATTATATTATGCGCGTGCTTCTATTTCAACTAATGTTAGCTATCTCAAGACAGCCATGAGTAAGAAAGTTACAGAGTGAACCCTCCTATATCAACCATCAATCATTATATTTGTCACCCGACCACTTGGTAAGCACATGCATTGTAACATTACTTATTAGTTAGCTATTAACTAACAGACTCATTGTCACTATGAGGAAATAAAGATGTCATATATCTATGAAGACTTATTAATTTAATTACACTAAAAACCTGGGAGGCACATTTTCCCTATCAAATAGTACTGTTAGTTAGTGTATTTTCGGGCCTCAAAATCAAACGGAGGTGTGGCATTGTATGTTATAGATGACACTGTTTGATATTTTATGTTGCTAAAACTAATATATGATTGATTTTAGGGGAAATTGAAGTGTACAATTAGAAAGATATATATGTACTTAGAAATTAATTGAAAGAATAATAATTAAAATTTTAATTAAGTACTCCTCTCAGCAACTATTCCTTGCTTAATATATATATATATATATATAAAGATCCTTCATATATATCAATGTAAGTACGGATCGGTTACCTTGCAGACTTTTAATTAGTTATACAAATATTATTAACCGCCTAATTTTCTCAAAATATTTTTTCAAAAAGAAATACCCTATCATCTTTATTTGATGATAGGCACCAAAAAGATCAACTGATCAGATTGATAAAGCAAAACATTTTGTCTATCTCGTACCCTACGATCTTTTGTCTACAAGAAAACAAGATTTTAGCAATGAAAATACCAATTCGAAGATGACCAGACAAAAAACCAATAGGAGCACCGATCGATCGTAGCATGTAATGATATTTTGATCATATAAGATGAGGATGCTGATATATCTCACAGTAAGAAGAAAGAAAAAGCTTCACACCAACAGCTGATATGTTGAAAGATCGATTAATACCTCGGATCAGCTTCACTTCACCAACTTTCCTCGCCTTCTCCCTACATATCACCAACAAAGAATACCACTATCAAAACCATGAACATCAACAAACATGATATATATATATATATCTTAGAAAAGTAAACATATACAAGAAAGCCGTAGCTAGTCATGAAAGACAGACCCCTAGCAAGTGTATGAAAATCGGCCCTAAGAGAGGAGAGGGGATCAATGAAAGAGGCGAGAGCTAGGTGTCAAGATGGCAAATGGGTATTGAAAGAGATGAAGAAGGGAGGATTGGTTTTGATTAAATAGCAGAGAGGCTCCTGTTATCACCCATCTCTATCTCCATCAACATCACTTCCCTTACCAATTGATTGATTGCAGGCGAAGCTTCCGGCACAGAAAGAAAGGAAGATTTTGATGCACACACAAAAAAGAGCTGCCACCCACAAGGCCCTCGAGAGAGAGAGAGAGAGTATGTGTGTGTGTGTGTGATGTAGTGGGGATGATTATCAACCGCAAAGATCACCACCAGTCACTGAAAAGGACGGCGGCAGACCGTCTCCGGAGCGCCGGCTGGTAGGAGCTGGCTGCTTCGGTGACAGTGGAGATGATATTCCCTCAACGGTAACGGGCCAACCACTCAATTCCTTCCCCTGTACCCCGTTCTCTTCTCTTTTATATATATCCTTCCTCGCTACTGTCATATATATGGTTACTACTTCAAGTTCATTGAGTCAATAATAAATAAAAGAAGAAAAAATGAAAGATTTGAAGAAGAAAATTAATCATTTCTTCTTTGACAATGAAGAAAAGGAGGAATGCGAATTGGCGTAAATGAACTTTTAAGCGCTTATATTTCATGCTTATAGATTTAGCTTGTAAATATTTCAATAAAAAATTGAAAATGTTTGTATCTGTTTCATTCCTTGGGTACTCTTCACTACAGTTTCTCTCATATTAATTGTCTTAATATTTGCTTTTATATTTGATTGGGTTTTTTAACAATCCATCAAAGCACCTAGTTTAGATGAGTAATATAAATATTGAATATTCTCCTTGAGCATTTTAATTCCTAATCATTTTACCTTTAGCAATGTGGAGAATACTTAGTGACCACTAGTGTAATAATATTGGAGCCAAAACTAAAATTAACGGTCGATTTGAGGATAATGTTTTAAATTTATTTGCTAAGAAGAGAAAGTAAATATTATTTTTGGCTTTTCTTGAGAAAGTCATTGTTTGTAATCAATTTGTTAAGGGCGAGGATCAAATTAAAAATCAATATACAGATGTTAATATTTCCTAGTGCCATGTGTCTTTTAGGAGAGCTATTTAACCATTTAAAATACATGTAAACCTCAAAGATCTATGTATAATACAAAAGTGTTATACAAATAAACATAATATACATAAAAAGAAAAAGGGTAGACTATTGTGACCTTAGGAAGTGTTGTTACCTATTTCGTCAATCCATAAAACCTCAGTTTCTCAATTAAATTTTTAAAAAATTGTAGAATTAATTTCGGTTGTTCATATATACATATAATCATAGACGACCAAAACTAAATTCTTCCCCGATTACTTTTGCTATATAAAAACCATAATCTAATATTCCACAAATCAATTGTTAATTTATCATGAAAAAATATTTTATTTAAAATTAACAGAGTAAAATATCTGTAAGTGCACCATGACGTAAGGTGTCAACTATTAATTACTAGCTCCAACACCAGTTACTGCTAATCCCACGCTGTTTATTTGTTCTTGAGGTCTTTAATCTGATGCCGGCGAATTCCAAAGCGGGGCCCGCTGTCAGAATGGGCCGGGACCGGCTGTTGGTTGGCTCTGACACAGAAACATGGTCTCCCCAACTGTCGCTGTCAACCACGTGGGTCCCACTCCATCGCCGACCAAACCTCCGAAGATGGCGACTCCTCGCCAAGACCGAGCGGATGTGGGCCAGACGGGCCACTGCAAACAGTGGGCCCGGGTGGCATCATGGCCCACTTGTACGTGGCGGCTCAATGTCCGGCGTGGGATGTTGTCCCATGGTCATTATAGGACTATAAACCCTAATTCGGTGGGACCAATTGCCCTCTTCTCCCACTTGTGGGTGTTTGGCCCCTAAGATTAGAGCCATCCTTAGCCAGGGGCCCGGCAGCACTAATCCCACGTTTTAGGGCTTCTTTTTGTTTGAAGCAGAAGTGCCAAAATTTTAAATCCTAGATTACATGTACTCGTCCCAAAATCGATTAGATTAATGTAAGATCTTTAAAATTAACTGTATCTATATACAATACTAAATAGAATAAGATTTAATATATTGATAAAAATGGATTATAAATTTTCAAATTGGATTAATTATTTTTCGATTTAAGCACACAATAACTTTACATTTGGCAAATCATTAAAAGTCAAATTTTAAAGTGAAGCAATTCAAATATGATAATATTGAAATGCATGAAATTTGAATCTCATAAGAAACAATAAATAAATCTACTATATAGTATAGCAGAATATCATTTTTTTCTCCCATCGTGTTTCATCATTTTTTTCGTACGATGTTAATTTTAACCTCACAAATCCTTCTTTCTCTCTAACTTGTCTAAAATTCCTTGGTCTCGTTTTTTACTCAGGCACAAAACTTATCTTCACCATCTTCTCCCACTTATGTGTGTTGGTCCTTGAGATTAGAATTATACCTTGCTAGGTGCCTATAGTACTAATCCCATGTTTTAGATCTTCTTTTTGTTTGAAGTTAAAGTACCAAAATTTAAAATCCTAGATACTATTTCCTCGTCCAAAGCTGATTAGATTAATCTAAGATCTTTAAAATTTGTATATATACAATACTCAATAAAAAAATTGATATGTATATTAATAAAAATGGATTATAAATTCTTAAATTGGATTAAATATTTTGAGAAGATGATTTAAGCACACAATATTTAACGGCCCTATCCAAATACAAATTAGTAGGCCTAAATTATTTTTTAAAGATTAGTTAACCAAGTTGAAGATCGATAGACGCATCCCACTAATATATTACATTTTATCCCACAAGGTATTGGATTTAGAACTAAGTTCAGAGTTATTACAATCCACTCACTTTGAAAATTTTCATCTTTAAAATTTTTACACATGGCTCGTAGCTAAAAGCCTAGATCACATTTTACTTTGCTCGTGGCTAGTGTTGGGTTTGTCCCACATCGGTCGTAGAGGTTGTTGGCGACTTGTATATAGGCTAATGGGAAAGCCTTATTCCTTAAGTTAACTTTTGGATTAAGAGAGGCCCGTGACACCTATTGCGAGTTTCCTTTGGTTGTTTAAAGTCCCTTGGGGGGCCCGAAGGGTCCAACAGTAGCTTCGGAGCTTGGGTACGGGCCCAAAGGGCCCAACAAGTGGTATCAGAGCCCAGTTCGAGCCGGGTTTGTCTACACCGATTGTTGTTTCCTTCATGGGTTTCCACTTGATGATTTGAAGAGTTGATGATTTGAAGAGGAGTTTGTCAGGTGGGTGTCGTCTGATTTAAGGGGAGTGTGTCAGACGGTGATGGTTTCGGGCCACGCCCGATGTGTGAAGGGGAGTTGTTGGGTTTGTCCCACATCGGTCGTAGAGGTTGTTGGCGACTTGTATATAGGCTAATGGAAAGCCTTATTCCCTTAAGTTAACTTTTTGGATTAAGAGAGGCCCGTGACACCTATTGCGAGTTTCCTTTGGTTGTTTAAAGTCCCCTTTGGGGGCCCGAAGGGTCAAACAATAGTTTCGGAGCTGGGTACGGGCCCATAAAGGGCCCAACAGCTAGTTGCTTAACTCACGCTTTAGTCTAACCCACCATCAAATATAATCTTAACAGGATCAGTTATAATACTAACGGTAACTACACATCCCAATTGCAAATTGATATACCTAACTCATCTCTACGATAATGCTCAACTAAGTTAAAGATCAATAAACACATCTCTCTCAATATAATAGATCTTACCCCAAGATATATTGGATATGAGACTAAATTTGGGGGTTTTAGAATCCACTCACCTTAAAAAATTTTATCACTAAAATTCTTACAATTGGTTCATAGCTAACAGTCTAGCGCATGTATTAGTCCACCCCACTATACAGTACGGCCTTAAGTTAACTACAATATTAGCTATAATAATCAAGGCCAATTGTAAACTGACGTGCCTAAATCATCTCTTTAATAATTTGACACATTTAGTCAAATAATTAAAGTAAAATTTTCAAATGAAGTAATTCATATATGATAATATAATAGAAGACATGAAATTCGAATCTCACAAGAAGCAATAAATGAATATGATAGTATTGTGGCTGTCATGAAATTTGGAAGTCATAAGAAGCAAATATGATATTATAGTAGAAGTTATGAAATTCGAATCTCATAAGAATCAACAGATAAATACCCATTAGTTTTTGTCTCTAATTTGCCCACATGTAAGTATAAAAAGAAAAAGTGCTTACACATAACACTTGACTTAACATATTAGCAAACAAAATTTCACTAAAAGCTTCTACTACTATTTAATTTTTTTCATAACTAATTAAAAAGATGTTTCTTGGGCATAGAAAGAATACTGGTACATTTTAGCTCTTCTACACTTCCTATTTCTTAAGCGATTAGATCATTTATTTTTTGAATTAAGTCCAAATTGTTGTTCCTAATATCAAACTCATTATCTTGTCCTTGGTGCTATCAATGAGGGAACCACAAAGGCCAAAAACAGGGTAAAACTTGATAAGATTAAACAAAAAGTCATCATAGAGTTAATTAGTGACTTTTTTTTTATAATACTTAGCACCAATGTGTAGGACATTGGTGCTACATATTTAACTACCCAAAAAATGGTGCAATACTTACTCTTACTTATATCCTAATATATTATATGGAAAATAATAGATGGAGAACTTGAGAATTTTAAGAACCTAGTTTTACAGTACGGGATGGGATTCAACGGTGACGGTGACGTTGTTTTCAATTTGAGAAGTGTATTTTTTACATAATATTTTTACAATTCAAACCTAAAACTTTCAAAGTGAATTTTAAAAGTTCTCGAGTTCAAAATATGTCTCTAATTTTTTTTAAATTCTCGCTCTATCATTTGGTGTACTAAATGTAAATAAGAAGAAAAAAGTGAACAAAAAAAGTGGAGCAAAAGCTTCACACGTGATCCGAAGGACAGCTTTTGGGCCCTTATTTTCCCCCGCCCTCAAACCCTTTCAACTTTTTATTTGCGTTTACAATCAACGAGGAAAAGCCTAGTGGGAAGGATGGGCCCACCCGGGCCCACTTGGGAATGATCCCGAACGGAACCCCATCATTCCCTTCCCTCCACCACCTGCGGAAGCCCCGTTACGTTTTCCGC
Source organism: Piper betle (assembly GCA_033002965.1). Taxonomy (NCBI): domain Eukaryota; kingdom Viridiplantae; phylum Streptophyta; class Magnoliopsida; order Piperales; family Piperaceae; genus Piper; species Piper betle. The sequence goes on along the minus strand of JAURVB010013496.1, from coordinate 112,870 downwards.
TTGGCTGGGCTGCGGGCCCACGCATGATTGTCTGTATCCAACCGCAAGTCCACCAATCACATCACTCAATTGGGTGCTGGGCCCACGTAATTGTATTCTATCATTTCGACTACACCCTAGCCACTTTTACACTAATACATACTTAGCTAGTTCTAGGCCTACTAATTCCCTAACCTAATTAATTAATCACTTAGTGATAAAAAAATACCGAAAATGTTATATGTTTAAAAGCTCCAAGTGCCTTTTATGCTTAGATAATGTAGAATGGGTCATATTATAGATAGGACACAATGCGTATTGTTTTAAAGCAACATGTATAGGTTAAGACCTTATGGTATCGGATTAACAAAAAATATATAAAAATATAACAATAAAAGTGATTAGCACGGAGAATAATGGATCAAATTCCTAATTACTCTCGAAAAAAGAAACTTAAAAAAAAATGGATGGAAGTGCCTAGGAATTAACTGGGTTTACTTTATCTTGTTAAAGTACAATACTAACAACGAGTAATTGATGCATAAACTAATCAACCTAAAATTTGTATAATTAGTGTCTGATTTTGGGACCATCTATCCATGAATCCTAGTTTTGGGATTTCATGACACGAATCCACTATAACAATATAATTGCTTTCAAGCTTCACTAAAGCTGGTATGGAGAGAGAATAATTATCAAGTAATGTAAAGTAAAGAAAGGTGATCCATTGATTTACGAGTGTCGGCCTTATACTAACTTAGTTTTATGGCCGGACGGGGTTTGAGGTTCGTATGGTGCAAGTGTACAACTTGTTGTGCATATCAAGAGGCCTATCGCTTAAGCTTTAAGGCTGCTCATCCGTTACTTCACTGTTTAGACTACCCAATTAAATAAACATGTGACACAACTATTCCTAGAAAGCTGTACGTTTTCTTCAACACGCAACTGTTTTTGCTTTTACCTACACATATATGTGATTTTTATTCCCCCGAAAAATACACACACTTAAGTTTCAATTCGGCTGGTCTGTATTTTTTCTTTAACATTGCATTACCTGTCCAATCAATTAATTTGATCATTATGAAAATAAGCAAATTTACCGCAATAACTCTAGGGTAAGCATGTGTCTGAAGTATTTTTTTCTTAATGGTTATGTGTATTATAGGCCAAGGTTCAAATGTGAACCCCTAGCCTATGTTGCCATCGGCTATCTTATTCATGTGATAATGTATTGGTCCCACTAATGTTTCGAGAGATCTTACAATACACCTATTTAAGAAAAATTTTGTTGTAAATATTTACTTAATTTCTTGGTCAGCAGGTTTAGCCCACGTCTTATCTAGTCTAACCCATCAGCCCTCTCTAATACCATATATAATAATCTAACTCAAGTGCAAATAAATGAGTTTAAGTTATTTATTCAAAAGTGATTAGTAAAATTTATCATCTATAAACATACTTTAATTTAGAAGATTTTATAGAAAATATAATTTATAATAAATAAAAATTAAATGTATTTAATTATAATAGATAAAGTATTATGAAATACTTTCTTCTTATACGCAGCAGAAAAATAATCCTCTAGTTTAGGTAAAGTTATGTCAAAATTACCAACTCCTATAGGGTAAACCATAGTCATCAGAGTTATTTCAACAATTGTATAAATGTATATGAACGTACAAACCATAGTGTCTGGACACACATATAAATAAAGAGTGAAGAAGCATCATTTAATATAAACACTCTTTTGTTAATAACTTTTTATAGTAAAGTTGTTATCTTTAGAAGAGGTATAACCTTTAGTAAATAAAAATTAATTAATAATTTCTAAAAATAGATGCAGAAATATAATTATGGTTTGATATCAAACCAGGGATTGGGATCAAACAAAGGTATTTTTAAATAGTGCAGAAATATAATATGAAGTATTAAAGTGAAAAAAATACTTTATACATCTTTCATACCATCTTTGCACAAGTCAATCGAACCTTCTCATCTCTACTAATGAGTTGGGTTTTGTTATAATTAAATATATATGAGGTACTTAGATTAAACATTGATCAAGCTGATCGGTTCGTTGTCTTGGTGTTGAAGATCATTCACTGTGAGCATGGAGAGATGTAAGATGTGTTTCTATCATGTCGCAATAGTAATTAATTGGTATTCCGCACTTAGTTTATAAAGAGATTAGCTCGGATTAGCAATAGTAAACTCTTATTAAAAGATGATCAATGATTCAAGACGAAGCTCTATTAATGCACGAGCTGCACCATTGAGTGCGTATGCGCTCTATCTCATACCATGCGTCAGACAGCCATATCTCATATCATTATTCCTCTCACCGCCGTTCCCAACTTAGAAAGATGACAATCCCTAATTTGGGGTAGTTGAAACTATATGCATATATAGAGATGATCTTGTATATTATAATGTTGTGCATAAAGCTTTTAATTTTTCTGAACTAAATAGGGAGGTAGCTCATGATCTCACAATCTTATTTTCTATGAGAAGAAAAGCAGATGTTTGGGTGTTAATGTCGTTCATTATTACGTCAACAAATGCCCTTTTAATGTCATGTTAATTGTGATGTGGTCATTTTGAGATGGAAATGTGTGAAATCTCACCTACTTGCTAATAATAAGGGAATGCTTGTAGGTAACAATCATCACTAACATGATCATTGCAGTTTGGTTTATATGTCTTCTTCAGAATTATATTGCCAAATTATGGCCATTATAGTAGTAATGAACATATACAACAAAGAACCATTAAGGAGCAAAGCGAGTGGCATTTGGAATCATGAACGGCAACATTCCCGAGGAATTTGCCTCCCAATGGATGCACTTTATGGAGTTGTGAATGGCTTGAAGAAGGCCATGGAAGATTGTGATATATAGATCTATTTATATAGGCCATGTTGTGAATGTGACGAACTGAATCCCATTGTCATTCAAATGGACCATAAATATAATAATAATTAAAATATAAAAAATCAAGAGTCTCATAACATAGTCCCTTAGTTATCCCCTACTCTAACTCGTTAGTCCCTGTTGACGCTTGGAAGTGAATTTTGGGTTAGTAATAAAAATATTAAACTGTATAATTACAAGAAATAAAATAATATATTCCATAAAATTATTCATTAAGTCTTTTAATGATTATGAACCTATGTCGAGAGAGGTGACCACCCCATCCAAATATAATCTCGTGCGTATACACGTACATTATATAATTTATAATATATAGTTATCAATATTTATCATCGACTCACCTTTTCGGTATTATAAATACATAATTAATTGTCTTGCATCATGAATTTTGTCACCCCTTTTAACCCGAAGCAAGTATTTTATCTTTTAAATAATTTGAAAGATATAACCCCGTGTCAAACTCGGTCAATTCATCAAGCCCAATTACATTCGGTGTATAATAGTTGAATATGGGATGCACTCGACCATGGTTACTAAAAAAGAATACACACCTAAAATTCACTGAACAAACTACAACTACAAAAGATTTCCTAATCTGGAAGTCACAAATAAATTATATGTTAAAACATGTAATTGCCTACTTATGTTCTTGAAATGATACAACGATGTAATGTATGATACATAACAATATCACTAAGTAGAACTACAAAAATATATCAAACAACAAATAGTAAGTTATTTAGTCAATTATTCAAACTCACAAACATTAATAATTAATTATAAAGTAATTTATTCAATCACAAAAAACAACAAACAATATTATCAAGCCAGTTAGTTACTCAACACAAAACTTTGTTGGGCAACCACAAAAATTAACCCATTTTTATCTCTCAACGGATAAAACACAATAATTCATACCAAGTTCCAAATTCGAATTCAGATCATTAAATAGCTTATATTTAGGCAATCAAATCAAGTACTCAATTGATACTTAGTAAGGTTAAGAAAATTATAAGACCCAACACTAGAAATTTTACAAGAATTAATTGGTTTAGTCATACCAATGAATGAGTAACAAAGGAGAGTTTTAATTACACAATTTAATTAATTTATTAACCCATTCTATGAACTAATAACGATTAATTAATTGATAATCCATTGCACCCGACAATATATAATTGTATAATTATATATTTAGATCCTTCATGTGGGCAAGTATATGTCTTAATACTCATATTAAATATATACATATATGTGAAGTTATCAAACTATTGGCTGCGGAGTCAATTACAGAGTTTAATCTACTATCCAATAAGTATCCAGTAGACTAATAATTTAATTATCTAAATTATTTAATATTATGATGCTTATAGTATTTCCTTACTTATATTAACTCACTTGTACAATTATTTAATTACCTATCAATTCCCAAAATCGATCTATTTATACAGGCCACATGCACAATTCATATTAATATAGCCAACATCCTTCCTTAAACTATATTTATATGAAGAACATATATATAGACGAGCAATTGATTATACAATAATTCCAGTAAAAAACAGAACAAACAAATAATATTAAATAGGCTAATTAATTAATTGATTAACCAACATAATTAAACTGTTAATTGATTCCTCAATAAAAGTTCAAACCCCCCAATTTATATCTTATTTATTTATTATGGAAATAGACATGTATTAACTATCCATGTTAGATGACTATTAATCTCTTATCCTAATTTATTTATTGAGACAAGAAACTAGAGGTTACTTTTATATATATATATATATATATATATATATATATATATATATATATATATATATATATATATAATATATATATGGTTTGGCTAGCCTAGGGGCGATTGTAGGAAAACCTCCTATAGTCACCTCTAATATTGGTCGTCTAATTATAAAAATGACCCAAATCTATTTTACAAAATTAAAAACGGGCCCCCTCCTCCTAACCCTTCTTTTCTTCTCCCCTTTGCCCACCACAGCCCCTTCACGACCTGGTTGACGATCTTGAACCGGGCATTCCGTTCTGGAAGGCATTGTCACTATGGACGAAGTGGTGGGGGAGGGAGCCTGGGGGGCACATAGCCGATGCAGTCGTGACCGGAGATCTGGAGGTTGATGGAGAGGAGGAAGGCCTTGAGGTTGGTGCCGCGGGCATGGGAACGGAGGAGGGCAGCGGCGACACAGTTGTCGGGTCAGCCAAGGACGTTGTGTAAAACCCACGATTCGAGTTAGGGTTTTATATTCAGAACCGGTCGGGTCGACCGTTTTATTTTCGAGTTGAGTCAGTTTCAGGACACGTGTACCGAGCCGATGCTAGTCGCGTGTATGAGCTATGAGGGTCATGCGTACCCAAGTATATGATGATAACGTCATGAACACAGCAGAACAGAATGAGTTATCAGATATATGAGAGTATGCCAGTCATTTTTTTTATTATTTTTACATATAGTGGATCGTAGAATTAGTATTAGGTCGTTACCGCGTTAGGACGCGTTCGGGCAGTCTGGGTGGGTTGTTAGTCATAGAGCATATCATTATGATGTTGTGCTGTTGTTTGATTTTACGTGATTTTTCCCAATTTTTATGAATTTTTTAAGATTTAATACGACTTAGTTATTATACTTGACTCGAGCCGGAGACGAGTCAAGTAATATTTACGAGTTTGCCACCACACACACCCCCGACCTTTTCTCCCCCACGCCCAAACCCTCATGCCGCGCCGCCCCTGTTCGCGCGCCACCGCCGCCGCTGTCGGCGCCGCCCGGCCGTCGACCGACGCCGCCCAGCTCGGCGACGCCGTTGCCGTGCTGCCCCGACCAGGTCCGGCCCCCGTCGGACCGCCGCGACGCGAGGAAGCCACGCCGCGACGCCGCGCCCGCGTTGCGCTTCCGTCACCGATTCCGCCGCCGGCGACCAGCGCCGCCGCGATCGGTCACTCGCCTCAGCACCCTCAGCCCTCCAGCGACCTTCCCCGACCGGAACGGAGGGCATCGCCGCCGTGGCCGGCCGGATTTAGCGACCCAATGCCGCGGCCCTGTTTTAGTCATTTTCCGGTGAGCCGCCACCTCCGTTGGCCGCGTCGACCTCGTAGATGAGTCGGGCTCGCCGAGCCGGTTCCGAGGGTACCCAACACGACCCCTTTCCAGACCAGTAGACGCCGCCGGCGATTGTCGCCGGAAAACCACCGGAAGTCGCCGGAAAACCGCCAGGCAGCTGCCGGAAAACCGCCGAAAAATCGGAATTTCTGGGATTCGCCGAAATTCACCGGATCTTCCGCGGGGCTCACCCAGTGGAGCCCGATCGAGCTTCGGACGCCGATGAGCGCCGAATTTGAGCTCCGAGACGCGCGACGGAACCCTAGCCGTCGCCGATTGCCGACGACGTGAGGTATAATTACCTCCGATTTGATTTATTTAAAATTGATGATGATTGTTAGCACAACATGCTAGGACTAATTATTGATGTGATTAATGCTTAGATTACAAGATGAAGTGATAAGTTACATGATGTGATTGATAGTTTATGGAGGTTAAGTGATTTAATGAAGTAAGTAAATTGAGCATGATAAGTTGTGTACGACAGTAACTTAGAAAAACACGATAAAATTGGTATGAATAGGATGAGTTAGAATTATCTTTCATATTTATTGTTATATAATTGTTGATTGTTGTATGATGTTGTATTGTGAGCGTGTTTGATCATAACGAGTTTGATGCATCATTTAGTTAGCGGGCGTTAGTATTTAGTTTTGATGTGTAGGTACGGAGTAGGAGCTCGCCGCCTAGGCGCGATGACACGCTTGGAGCTTCTACCAGGTCCGTTTAGGACTCGTCTGTTTTAATCTTTTCTATTGTATGTTTGATTTATTGTCTGCAGGACGGGTTAAGTGGCGTTTTATTGGATCCCACTTAACTCGGGCCATTTAATCGAACATTTTCCGGATTAATAACCCCTCGAGGATGAGATCCCTCGAGGTTGATTTCGAAAACAAGATCCACCAAAAGTTGCCTTCGGGCCTATTATGTAACTCCCTACCCAAGCCTATATATATATAGTTTTCGTGTTTTTGTGAGACGAGAGATGGAGAAATCGACTGCACGTACCATGCAGAGGATGCCGTGACAGTCAAAGCGGGCTCTGGATTAGTGCCAGCGGACTGTTCCATTCCCGAGGGATCCTGATAACTCCGCGTTTGAGTTCCTCACACCCGGAGAACGTGGAGGTTTACGGGTACTGTTTAGTACAGCGCATGTCCGAACTTGTGGTTCAAAGGGTACTAAAGGCGACTGCCTGAGAGTACTCGGCCTTCGTGCTCAAGGCCAGGAGAAATATGGAGGTAAGGAGAGGGCTTAGGATAAAGTTTCACGAGAAGTACTGAAAAAGAAGTGCTGAGTGTAGCACAGTACCAGTAGCAGAGCAGTAAGTTCGGGATGCTACCGGGTCTGCAGCCCAGTGGCTCCTCAGTAGTGCCCTTCAGAGTGTTCATGTGGAGTATATGATGTTTTCTTTCATATGAGAGTTTGCTCTCATAGCCAGTTTGTTATAGTTATTTTATTTTCCGGACCAGTAACACTTGTTACTGACGTGTTTTTATACTATATGTAGGTAATAATCACGAGTTGGAGGAGCCAGCTTGGACGGAGGAGCAATGAGGTCTTGTCACACACACATGTTAGATTTCTAAATGTTTAATTTTGTGTTATTATGTTATTATATTGTGAATGACATGTTCAAATGCATGAGACATGATAGAATGTGAAATGATCAGAGTAGCGCAGCAAAAGTGTGATGGGTTAGGACCCAAAGTTCAGAGAATGATGAATATAATAGATTAGAAGTATGTGTGAATGCTATTGTTGCTATACGTATATATGTTTGGAATATACGATTTTGACAGGGTGGCCCCTAATTGCATTTTTAGGGGAAATTTTATCCCTTTCATTTTAGAATTTTTACTAATTTTGATTGTAATTGTGTTGGTGTGAAATTTAGGTTGCATGTCATCCATGTAGTAGCATGTTAGGGTTTTATGAATTTATCCATGCATGACAAGTCATATCTACATCTTAAGACGCCGAGATTGGATCCGTATGAGTTAGGTTCGGGTTAGCCGACCTAACCGGGGCTGGTAACATGCCGGTTCGGTTCACGAGTGTGGACCAGATTTGGGGTGTTACACGTTGTCCCGGCTGAGGACGTAGTCAAGGCAGGTCGGGGAGCAAGTGTAAAACCCACGATTCGAGTTAGGGTTTTATATTTAGAACCGGTCGGGTCGACCGTTATTTTTCGAGTTGAGTCAGTTTCAGGACACGTGTACCGAGCCGACGTCGGTCGCGTGTATGAGCTATGAGGGTCATGCGTACCCAAGTATATGATGATAACGTCAGGAACACAGCAGAACAGAATGAGTTATCAGAATATATGAGAGTATGCCAGTGATTTTTTTTATTTTTTATTTTTATATATAGTAGATCGTAGAATTAGTTTTAGGACGTTTACCGCGTTAGGACGCGTTACGGGCATTTTGGGTGGGTTGATAGTTCTAGAGCATATCATTATGATTTTTTTGGTGTTGTTTGATTTTATGGGATTTTTCCCAAATTTTTTTGGAATTTTTCTTACAACTTAAATATTATTTTGACTCGAGTCGGAGACGAGTCAAGTAATATTTACGACCTTGCCACCGCACACCCCCGACATCTTCTTCCCAAACCCCGACGCCGCCCCTTTGCAGCGTCGCCGCCGCCGCTGTCGGCGCCGCCCGGCCGCCGATCGTCGCCGCCCAGCTCGGCGACGACGTTGCCCTGCCGCCCCGACCAGGCCCGGCCACCATCGGGCCGCCGCGACGCCGGAATCGCCACGCCTAGCGCCGCGGCTGCGTTTGGTCGCGCCGCCGATTCGGTCGCCGGCGACCGTCGCAGCCGTCATCCAGTGGTCGCCTCAGCACCACCGACCACCCAGCGACCCTCCCCGACCGGAACGGAGGGCATCGCCGCCTGGCCGGCCGGATTTAGCGACCCAACGCCGCCGCTCTGTTTTAGCTGTTTTCCGGCGAGCCGCCTCCTCCGTTGGCCGCGTCGACCTCGTAGATGAGTCGGGCTCGTCGAGCCGGTTCCGAGGGTACCCTATATGACCCCTATCCAGCTAGTAGACGCCGCCGGCGATTGTCGCCGGAAAACCACCGGAAGTCGCCGGAAAACCGCCAGTAGCTGCCGGAAAACCGCCGGAAAATCGGAATTTCTGGAATTCGCCGGAATTCACCGGATCTTCCGCGGGGCTCACCCAGTGGAGCCCGATCGAGCTTCGGACGCCGATGAGCGCCGAATTTGAGCTCCGAGACGCGCGACGGAACCCTAGCCGTCGCCGATTGCCGACGACGTGAGGTATAATTACCTCCGATTGATTTATTTAAAATTGATGATAATTGTTAGCATAGCATGCTAGGGTTAATTAATTATCATGATTAATGTCTTGACCATGAATAAAGTAAAGATGTGCATGATGAGATTATTAGTGAATGAAGTGATCTAATGAGATGAATTGTGTATGAACATGTTAATCTAGTACGATGCAACTTAGAAGAACAGAATAAGATATGGTATGAGTAGTTGAGTTAGGATTATTTATTCTTATAATTATTTGATGGTTATTTTGATGATGATTCTGTGTTTAATTGTGTTGAGTTTGATGCATCATTTAGTTAGCGGGCGTTAGTATTTAGTTTTGATGTGTAGGTACGGAATAGGAGCTCGCCGCCTAGGCGCGATGACACGCTTGGAGCTTCTACCAGGTCCGTTTAGGACTCGTCTTGTTTTACGCTCTTCCATTGTATGTTTATTTTATTATTGCAGGACGGGTTAAGTGGCGTTTTATCGGATCCCACTTAACTCGGGCCATTTAATCGAATATTTCCGGATTAATAACCCCTCGAGGATGAGATCCCTCGAGGATGATTTCGAAAACAAGATCCACCACAAGTTGCCTTCGGGCCTATTATATGAATCCCTTCCCAGGCCTATATATATAGTTTTATCGAGTTTTCAGTGAGACGAGAGATGGAGAAACCGACTGCACGTACCATGCAGAGGATGCCGTGACAGTCAAAGCGGGCTCTGGATTAGTGCCAGCGGACTGTTCCATTCCCGAGGGATCCTGACAACTCCGCGTTTGAGTTCCTCACACCCGGAGAACGTGGAGGTTTACGGGTACTGTTTAGTACAGCGCATGTCCGGACTTGTGGTTCAAAGGGTACTAAAGGCGACTGCCTGAGAGTACTCGGCCTTCGTGCTCAAGGCCAGGAGAAATATGGAGGTAAGGAGAGGGCTTAGGATAAAGTTTCACGAGAAGTACTGAAAAAGAAGTGCTGAGAGTAGCACAGTACCAGCAGCAGTAAGTTCGGGATGCTACCGGGTCTGCAGCCCAGTGGCTCCTCAGTAGTGCCCTTCAGAGTGTTCTTGAGGAAGTATATGTTTGCTTTCAGATGAGAGTTTGCTCTCATAGCCAGTTTGTTATAGTTATTTTATTTTCCGGACCAGTAACGCTTGTTACTGACGTTTTTCTTATATATATGTAGGTGATAAGCACGAGATGGATGCGCCAGCTTGGACGGAGGAGCAATGAGGTCTTGTGCACACACACATGTTAGATTTCTGAATGTTTAATATTGCATTATTATGTTATTATATTGTGAATGACATGATTAAATGTTTGATGCATGACAATGACATGAAATGAAATGATCAGAGTAGCGCAGCAAAAGTGGGGTTAGGACCCAAAGTTCAGAGAATGATGAATATAATAGATTAGAAGTATGTGTGAATGCTATCGTTGCTATACGTATATATGTGATATATTTGTATATATATTATTTTGACAGGGTGGACCCTAATTGCATTTTTAGGGGAGACCCGGTCTGTTTTGATTTCAGAATTTGATCGTAACTGTAGTGGTGTGTATTTTGAATTGCTTGTCATTCATGTAGTACCATGTTAGGATTTTGTATATTTATTCATTCATGATGGATCGTATCTTCATCTTAAGACGCCGAGATTGGATCCACATGAGTTAGGTTCGGGTTAGCCGACCTAACCGGGGCCTGTAACATGCCGGTTTGGTTCACGAGCGTGAACCGGATTTGGGGTGTTACAGCAAGGCCAACCAATGTCACTAGGGTGGAGGAGCTAGTCCCCTGTAAAACCCGTGACTCGAGTCAGGGTTTTACGTTTCCTAACCGTGAGTTATGAGCGATGAGAGTCAGGTGTACCTGAATATATAATGATAACGTCAAGAAGATGGTGAGATATGAGTTATCAGAATATATAAAAGTATGTAGTATTTTTTCTTTTTATATGTTGGATCGTAGAAATAGTCTTAGGCCGAATAATAGATTAGGATGCGTTGGATCATATTCGGGTGGGTTTTTAGTTATAGAGTATGTCATTTGGATGTGGTTGTTTTTTATTTTATGTGATTTTTTTCATATTTTTCTAGATTTTTTTAGGATTTATTACGAACTAGTTATTATTTTGACTCGAGTAGGAATCGAGTCAATACTTATTTACGAGTTTGCCACCAGTAGTATTTTTCTCCTTTCCTGACACTTTCCCCTCCCAAAAACCCTCGCCGCCCACTGTGGTTGCCACCGCCGGCGCTACCGACGCTACACTGCCGCCGATCAACGCCGTGCCGTCGCCATGCTGCCACGACCCACCCCGGCCACCGTATCACCGCCACGACGCCGGAATCGCCCCACAAGTCGCGACGCCCTCCCTCATCGATTCGCCGCAGTCTGGGCCACGCCGCCACCGCTGTGACCCCAACGACCACCCCCTCGCCGTCGCCGACGTTTCCCCCATCATGCCGACCCCCGTCGAGGCCGACCGCAGCCCCGATTGGAGCATGCCGCCACCACCGCCCACTTTCGACGCCACCGCCGATAGCCATTGCCGCCCCGGCTGCTTTGTTTGACACCACCATCGGACCAAGCTCATCGAGCTGGTGCCAATAGACCCCCTGATTGCCCCGTCCCGAATCATCCCAGAAAACTGCCGACACTCGCCAGAAAACTGCCAGAACCGCCGAAAAATTGGATTCGTGGGAAATTCGCCGGATCATCCGCCGAACGCACCCGGTCCAATCTGATCGGACTTCGGACGCCGCTAGGTGCCGAATTCGAGTTTCAAGCCACGAAACAGAAACCCTGCCGTCGCCGATTTTTGACGACGCGAGGTATAATTTATTTTAACTTAATTATTTGAAAGTATTGATTATTAGAATTGCATGCTAGGATTGTTGAATTGTATGTTATAATAATATATATATATGTAGATTTGATCAAGGATAAAATATGAAATTTGTTTGATTGAATGGTGTTAAAAATGGAGGCTAAGAAACTAATTTGGGTAACTAGGTAATGATCATGATCTAATGCAAACTAGCCTAAGTAGAGTTGCTAAAATTGATATAGGTTGATGTGTGTTGATTGATACGTGATTGTGTTGATTGTGTGTGCATGCTATAAGATGTGTGATTCATCACGCGGGTGTTAGTTTTTAGCATGATTGTGTAGGTACGGTGTAGGAGCTTGCCGCTTAGGCGCGTAGACCCGTTTGGAGCTTCTACCAGGTCCGTTTAGGACTCGTTCTCTATTTTTATGCTACCCTATTGTGTATTTGATTTATCATGTGCAGGACGAGTTAAGTGGCATTTTTGTTCGTCCAAATTTTTCACGGCACCCCTCGGCTCAATCATGACGGTTAACCCAGCCAGTCGTGGTTGAACCCGTGGTTATGCCTAATTTAATAGAAATAAGATACGTGAGATTTATTCGGAAGGAGGGAAAGGGGTCCACGAGATTGAAGAAGACGAAGTCATTGCATTGAGAAGACGAAGTCATTGCATTGAGAAGACGAAGTCATTGCATTGAGAAGACGAAGTCATTGCATTGAGAAGACGAAGTCATTGCATTGAGAAGACGAAGTCATTGCATTGAGAAGACGAAGTCATTGCATTGAGAAGACGAAGTCATTGCATGGAGAAGACGAAGTCATTGCATTGAGAAGACGAAGTCATTGCATTGAGAAGACGAAGTTGCTGTTCGCTTACTATAAAGAAGGACGCCATTGCAGGTTGAAAGGGAGGAGGGGCTGGAAACGGTGTTCCACGCCCAGGCTGCTGCTGCTAGGAGGAGGATGCCCTACTCCTCCATCCTTGCTCGTTGCTGCCATTGGAGAAGAAGCTCCTCCATCCTTGCTTGTTGCTGCTAGGAGGAGGACGCCCTACTCCTCCATCCTTGCTTGTTGCTGCTAGGAGGAGGACGCCCTACTCCTCCATCCTTGCTTGTTGCTGCTAGGAGGAGGACGCCCTACTCCTCCATCCTTGCTCGTTGCTGCTAGGAGGAGGACGCCCTACTCCTCCATCCTTGCTTGTTGCTGCTAGGAGGAGGACGCCCTACTCCTCCATCCTTGCTTGTTGCTGCTAGGAGGAGGACGCCCTACTCCTCCATCCTTGCTTGTTGCTGCCATTGAAGAAGCTCCTCCATCCTTGCTTGTTGCTGCTAGGAGGAGGACGCCCTACTCCTCCATCCTTGCTTGTTGCTGCCATTGGAGAAGAAGCTCCTACATCCTTGCTTGTTGCTGCTAGGAGGAGGACGCCCTACTCCTCCATCCTTGCTTGTTGCTGCCATTGAAGAAGCTCCTCCATCCTTGCTTGTTGCTGCTAGGAGGAGGACGCCCTACTCCTCCATCCTTGCTTGTTGCTGCCATTGGAGAAGAAGCAAGGGGAAGGAAATGTCATGTTGCTGTCTTGCTGATTAAAGGAGTTGCTGAAATCCACCCTGCTGCAATTAAGGTCGCCATTGAAGGTTGATGTTGCTGCTAGGAGGAGGACACCTATGTTTGCTGAATTGAAGAAGGAGACTTGAAGAAGGAATTGCTGAAATACACCCTGCTGCAACTAAGGACGCCATTGAAGGAGACGCCTTGGAGGAGTTATTGCAATCCAGAGGAGGAAGACAATCTTTCCCTTCTGAAGTTGAAGCAGCATTGCAGTTGCAGTTTTCATGCATTTAAGCATGATATGTCTATGGAAATGAATAATTAGGATTGGAAATCGCCATCCCTTGGATACTTGTGACTCTTTAGTCTCATCACGCTGTCTCTTTGCGCGGCAAGGGCGCCTCGGTCCCACCGAACCCTTCCAACCCGACGCGGGAACACTCTAACCCGCACCAGCGGACGAACCCGCGCCGGAACAATTTTATCGGATCCCACTTAACTCGGGCCATTTAGCCAACAGTTCTTTTTTCGGATTAATAACCCTCGAGGATGAGATCCCTCGAGTTTGTTTTCGAACTTCAGATCCAGCTCATGATGCCTTCGGGCCTATTGTATAATCCCAACCCAAGCCTATATATGTATAGTTTTCGTGTTTTCAGTGAGAGATGGAATGAGGGAAATCTGACTGCCGTGCTACGTGAGCGGGCACGTGTGAGTCGATAGTGGGCTCTGGAATGGTGTGCGGGCCGTTTCATTCCCGAGGGATCCCGACAACTCCACCTTTGAGTTCCTCAAACCCGGAGAAGTGTGGAGGTTCACGGGTACTGCATTGCAGCGCATGTCTAGACTTGTGGTTTCAAAGGGTACTAAAGGCGACTGCCTGAGAGTGCTCGACCTTCGTACTCAAGGCCAGGAGTAATATGGAAGGTGCAGAGGGCGGAAAGGAATGAGATTTGATGCGAGAAGCGATAGAGAAATGGCCAAGGTATGAGAATGAGAAAGAAAGGGGACGCTGTCGACCCGAGGGCGACGGCTCCCATATGTGCCCTGATGAGAGTTCTTGAGGAAGTATATGGTTTTCATTCAACAGGAGAGTTTGCTCTCCTATGCCAGATTGATATTAGTTATTTTCTGGGCCGGTAACACTCGTTACTAACGGTTTTTCTATATATATGTAGGTGAGGAATGCGAGCGATGAAAGCTGTCGGGACTGCGGAGGAGCAGCACGGAACCACGCACACATGTACCTGCCGCGTGTAACATATAATGATGATGTGTTAATGCTATGTGAATGATAATTTGGATGTGTTTGTTTGGATGAATTGCCTGTTATGAAATGAACGGATAGATGTGAATGAGCAGGGAACCTTGAGTTCAGCCTCGGCTTAGATGAAAACAAATGAGATAATAATGGAATGTCGCGATAGATTGTTATGTTTTGTTGTATTTTGATAAAATATTTATATACCTTTGTTGTGGACAGGTTGGCCCTTATTGCACTTTTAGGGGAAACTCTGTCCGTTTTTACGTAGTAGTATATATTTTCTTTTGGTTTCTCATTTATTGTTTTGTCTTGTTTTTGTTTGTACATCATAGCATGCATGTAGGACCGCGTTAGAACCCAATTGTTCTCATGCATGCATTTCATATTTGCATCTCCATCTTGAGACGCCTAAGGCAGATCCGGGTCGGCTTAACTGAACCTAGTAGATTAGCGAACGGTTCGGTCGTCGGTGACATTTTCGGGTCGGTTCACGGGTGAGCCGAAACGGGTGTTACATCCCCGATGGGGGACTTGAGGTGGTGGGTAAAGTAGGTGCTCGACCACAGGTGGAAGAGGTCACCCAAGGGCAAAGTAGAAGACAGCGTTGTGGCAGTCGCAGCCGGGGATTTGGAGGTCAGCCGGGGATTTGGAGGTTGAAGTCGAGTAGGAAGGACTTGAGGGCGATGCCGTGGGTGTGGGCGTGGTGGAGGGCAGTGGCGGCATCAATGTTTAATCTATTGCAAAGGGCAGCGATTCGATTCTTGTCCGACTTGAGGGCAATGGCGGCAGCAGCGGTGGATTGAAAGGGAGTCATTGAATCGAACCAACTCATCAAAAATCTAACAAGAATCGGTTTAGTTGAATCGGTCAAAATCGGTCAAAAATCGGTTTTCCCTCCAATGTTCTCTTCCCCCAAACCCTCGACGCCGCCTCCTTCTCCATTGCCCCCCCCTCCCCACATCATCACCCTCTTTTTTCTTCTTTCCCTCTCCCTCATTTGCCCTCACCTGAGCTCCAACCACCTTCTCCGACCGCCGCCGCCCCATCAACACCCTCACCCTGTCTCCCTCCCCTCGTCATGAATCAGCTAGTTCTTGATGTATTGAGAATTGGCTCGAATCAACCTAAATTGGCTGATTTTTTGTTCTATTTTTAACCTAAACAATCTAACTTTTTGACTCGATTTTTTACCTAGTCCAAGTAAAATCGGCCGATTTTTCAACTATGGTTTGCTATAGCAAAATTTCCCCCCCAAACAAACCTGTAACAGCCTCTATAATCATCTAAACTGATTCCTAATGAATCTCACCAAACTTATCTGTACTGCTTTCCTTACATAATTACAAAAATGTTGAAATCAAACCTTATCTCCAACAAATAAAATAATGGGTTAGCCCCTATGGTTTGACCTCTCAAGCAAGTAACTCGAATCAAAAGTGATAAAAAAAAACACTATATAATACCACCAAAGTAATATATCTATAAAATTTATAGGAAAATAAACCATATAAATTCCATCAGATCACTAGACCAAAATTAAAAGTTAATAATTAATTATATCGATTTCCAAAAATTAATTTAATTAATTATTATTTAAAATTCGTTTCAAAATTTTAAAAAAATGAATAAAATAATATAATTATTTTTGAGATTTTACATTTAAGCAGCTTTCTTTTTGGGTAGATTTTCATCTATCTTGTTGAGACTAGAGACATGGGCATCATTAGTCTTCAATAGGATGGGGTCGATGCTACCAAAAGAACGGAGCCAATAGTCAACCATGCTGCATATATGTTTGTTCACGTCATTCATAATTTTCTCGTCCATTCCACTTTTGTATTTTTTTATTCATCCTTTTTTGTTGTAACCTGTAAGAATACTTCAGCTTTGAAACTTATGAAGCCACAATACCTTGAATTCCACCATTGGCTTCTCCACGTGGTACTTGATCCGTGTGCCAGGGTAAAAAAATTTTTGGCGGCCATTTAAAATAAAACCGAATTTTGGGGGCCAATTTTTTTGGGGGTTGGTTAGGTTGGTTTTTTCAATTCAAACCAAATTCTGCTCAGCCCTGGTTACACACTAGCCAAGATTATGTGCACTATACTATTAATTTTTACAAAAACAATATATAATATTATTAAATTTGAAAAAAAATAATTTTCATTTTGGTTTAAACATTAATTCAAAAATAATAAATTGTGTTACATATTAATTGCTCTATATTAATGGAGGAATGATCACACATCTCCAAAGTTTATGATGTGAAGACTCAAAAGATAATTATTGACAACATAATCACACAAAAAAATCCTTTTAATTACCATCAATCGGGTTATTCTTTCAAGCAATAAGATGGCATGCCCATGAATACAAGTTAAACCTCAATTACCTCTCAAATCATCTCCAGAATTGTGGGCCAATGTATGTGTTAGCAGTAACCTTCCCGTCCACAACAAGTCTTAGCATCTAAGATGGGCTAGCGCCACGGCCCATCCAATGATTGTAGAAACAAACAAGCCCAAAGGCCCAAACAAGGAAGCCCATTTACCCAAAGATGAAACCCACATATAAACCTCCACGTCTTCCCTGCCAAAGCCCTAGACCGCCTACTTCTTCTCGCCGCCGCCGCCGCCGCCGCCGTCGCTGTCGAACTAGGGCGTCGGAAAAGATGGTGTCGGGGTCGGGCATTTGCGCGCTGCGGGTGGTGGTGGACGCCCGGCACCATATGCTGGGCCGCCTCGCCTCCATCATCGCCAAGGAGCTGCTTAACGGGCAGAGGGTGGTGGTGGTGCGGTGCGAGGAGATCTGCCTCTCCGGCGGGCTCGTCCGGCAGAAGATGAAGTACCTCCGCTTCCTCCGCAAGCGCATGAACACCAAGCCCTCCCACGGCCCCATCCACTTCCGTGCCCCGGCCAAGATCCTCTGGAGGACCATCCGAGGGTACCACCAATTTTTTTTATTTTTTGATCTTTCGTTTTGGATAGTGCAAAAGATTGCTCTTTTCATGTGTTTTTGTATAAAGAGATTTTTTTTTTGATCTTTCAGGGTGAAAAGATTGAATTTTTATTGTTTTTTAAGAGTGAAAAGATTGAATTTTTTTTGGTGTTTATGTTTTTGTGTTTGGGAAGGATGATTCCTCACAAAACGAAGAGGGGAGCTGCGGCGCTGGCACGGCTCAAGGCGTATGAGGGAGTGCCGCCGCCGTATGATAAGATGAAGAGGGTGGTCATTCCTGATGCTCTCAAGTAAGCTTCTTTTAATTTTTATATGTTGTCTGGTGGTTGAAGGGAACGCTGAATAATGGGGGTTGTGTTGTTTGAAGGGTTCTTCGGCTTCAAGCTGGGCATAAGTATTGTTTGTTGGGTCGGCTGTCGTCGGAGGTCGGATGGAACCATTCTGATACTATTAAGGTACTTTTTTACAGAATGATGTTTGAATTGATGGTCATGTTTACTTAATTGCGGATATCATGATGCTCTGTTGTTTTACGTTGAAGGTTACAGATTAACAAATGTTTGGATGCTTAGTGCTTTTGTCTGTGTATGTTTGCTAAAATTTTGCTTAATGCTATTCTAATTGGTCTTAGGATAGATGATAATGCTTATGTGTTGGTGTCTATGATCTGATATTCTGGTGGAGACTGTCTTTAGAACTATGTTAATATGCTATGCACATTACAGTGTCGAGACTGTCTGTAGAACTATTCAATGTTATCGGGTATTGCTTCTTGACAGTATGTCAATTGCCTTGCTCTTAGTAATCAGATGCTTCTCAACAAATTGTAAAATGCTACCTTTAGTCACTCAAATCTGATGCTGTTAGCACATTATTGTATATTTATTGTGCCACATATGAAAACATGATTCTGATTCTTCCTAAGGGAAGAAGAAATGCATTAGGCCAGCGGAATTCGGGCTTTAGGTTACACTTACTAAGGGGTGGTGGTTTGAGTGTGGATTTGGCTGTGTGAATGTGTTCGGAGGTTCCGCGCGCGTGGTCGCATGCTATGTGAAAAAAGAAATCTAATCTAAATCTTCCTTGAATTCATCATCCTTGGCTTGTTAGCAATCTGCAGATTTTTAACTTTGTTGACGTTTCACTTCTTGTGTTTTCCCCTGCACGAGCTGACATGAATTAGAAAGTACAATCATAACCAGTTATGACACAAAGAACCTCATCTTATTTGTTTATGCTAACTTGATGATACGGTATGATTGAAGATTTTGTTTTACTGCTCATTTTGTTTGTTTATGTAGTTCTTGCATGTTCACGTAGTATCTGTCAATGGTTGGCAAGGACTTGAGTTTTAGGATTTATTTACTGGTATTGAATGATGTGTTGAAGACTTTAGAGTTTGACACCCTAATTACTTTTTGGGCCTTGTAGCCAATTACATTTTGTATAAATATCCTTTCTATGATTATGCCCTTGATATTTTTGTAAGTTATCTGACAAGATGCTTTGACTGTGTCCAGGAGCTTGAAGAAAAGAGAAAGCAGAGGGCACAAGTCACTTACGAGAGAAAGAAGCAACTAATCAAGCTCCGCAAGAAGGCCGAGAAAACTGCGGAGGAGCAGTTGGGTGCGCAGATAAACATTCTTGATCCGATCAAGTACTAGAGAGAGGAAATCATCTTTGTTTTACCTTACCTAATGAAGCCATATACCATGCTTTGTTCCAATGAGCTACACTTTTTATTTGAATTAATTTAGTGGGCCTTATTACTCAAAACCAATATAAATAAAATATGAAAGTATTAATAAGTGTATTTGTGATTTTTTGACTTAATTCAATATTTTAATCATCAAAGTAATTTTAATAAAAATTGATTTTAAAATATCTTTAAGAATATTTTTTTAGAATTTTAAAATAGGTTATATTGATATTTTAGATTTAAAAATATTTTAATCTTTATATAGGTACTCTACTTTTCAATACAAATTAGATTTGTAGTTTATATAATTAATATATACAAGGTGTAATTTATGTTTAAGTTTTTTTCGCAAAAGAAAGGGGTGCTAATCGAGCGTAGGAAATCGAGTTTAATTCGGTTCGAAAGTGTTCGAATTTAACTTGAATAGTTTAAAACTCTGTTCAAACTTGACTTGAATGTATCGAACGAGTTTAATATATATCGATTCAAGGTTCAATTCGAATATTTGTTATGTGTTTGAGTTCGACACGTGTTCGAATACATTAAACTGTTTAATTTTCTCGAGCTTGAAATCGGCTTGTTTGTGAGTTCGAAACCGGTTCGATTAAAAGTCAACAGTCAAAAGTCCTTTACTTAAAAAAAATTTTCAATCAATGTGGATTGAACTCTCAACTTTAATGTTATCAACTTGAATACTTATCATCTCAACTATCTCATTTCTTTGTTGTTATAATATTTGTATATATATATAATATAATATAAAAAAACTATAAATTATTATTATTATTTTATTGAGTCGAGTTCAAGTTATAACCGAGTTGAGTCGAGTCGAATACAGCTTTGCTTAAGCTCGACTTATAAGATTCGAGTTCGAACATTTAAATGTCGAATTTCGAGTCAAGTCAAATCGAACCGAACGTTAAATGCTCACGAACTAACTCACTCAGTTAACCTACTTACTATAAAACGGGGCCTTTACCCTAAAATAAATAAAGCAACTAGGCAAACAAGAGGTGGGGCTTGGCTTGTAGGCTGGCACTAGCTCCTTGGCTAGATCGGTCCCCAAAAAAGAATAGTTGGCTCTGTACTAAAGAAATAGGGCGTGGCTCAAAAGTATAAATGCAGCCAAGCACAATCGAGGAAGACCTAGTTCGAGTGCTCATGTCTTGTGAGGTATACTCACAATTTATTATTTTTATGATTTTTTCACAAGTTGAAATCACAGGTGCATTTTTGTCGCTTTTAAATTTATCGACTCCGAGTGTTGCAGGTCCAATGCTCATAACTGCTCTTTCTGATACTCCAATATGAAAATGGACCTTGCCATTGCATCTGAAACGTCGAAATTAGGTAAAGTACCGAATTGGACGTCAATGGGAGGTCGGGAAGAATGAAGGCGTGTTGAACCGGACCGGGTTGAGTCAAAAAATAGTCTGGACCGGAATTGTGTTGAGCAGTTGGACCGGGCGGCGTACGCAGGTACTGGGCTGAGTCAGGGTGCGCTGGGTGGTTGATGGAGTCTGGTACACCCGAAGCCGACACGGGTAGGCGGGTCACGATCAACAGTTGACAGCTGATGCAGTCATGGACTCACTCAGCTGACATATGGACCGGACAAGTTCTT
This sequence comes from Piper betle, assembly GCA_033002965.1. Lineage (NCBI taxonomy): Eukaryota > Viridiplantae > Streptophyta > Magnoliopsida > Piperales > Piperaceae > Piper > Piper betle. The sequence continues at coordinate 91,615 of JAURVB010013496.1, read as the reverse complement.
GGAGCAACGGAAGTGGTCGCGGTTTGGCACAAGTGGACACGATCTCACGGTAGGCAGGTGGCGGGCTCTGATGATCATCTAGATCGACGGTGACAACGGAGGGAATGACTACCAAGATTGTATGGTGGCCGGATGTGGTGCTTGACGGCGGCAATATTGCCGGAAATTTTCCCGCCGATAGTGGTTTCGAGGGGACTTTCTAGGCTTTTTCGGCGAACGGTGAGGCTTAAGGAAGCTGATGTTGATCGGGGTTAGTAGCCCAGTGCAAGTTAAAACTTGTTAACGTGGCGGTGATGCTGGTGGTCTCCGGCGAGGGGCTCCTCCCTCAGGCTTCACTTCTCGGCTCCGTGCACCGCCGGTGTCCTGCTCTTCTTCACAGCTCCTTCCTGGTAGTCGTCGGCCTCACTCTGTTCGTTCTCCATGGCAAGCTTGAAGCGAGCCTCCTTCTCCACTCCCATGAGGGGCTATTATTAGGGTAGAGTCACCACTTCTTCCCCTCACAGTGGTTCTAATATTTGTGGCAGATCTTGTTAAATCAACAAAAACTTTAAACTTCAACAAAATTATATAGATGATAAAACCATCATCAATAAAACCTTCTTCATATCAAATCATCAAGAAAATAAATTTAATAATGGAAGCGTACCTAGATCCATAATAGTAAAGCAATTCTTTGATTTCTTCTGGTTTGATCTTCCAGATTCAGCACCTGTTCTTCAAAACCAGAGTTTCTGGATGATGGGATACCAGAAAAGAAAAACTACGGTGCGAATCCGGGGACCATAACCGTATTTATCCTTATAACCGTATTTATCCTTATTTTTCATAATTCCAATTTAACCCATCATAAATTAGAGATTAAGAAAACGGTATCTACACATATTTATCCATACTCATCTTAAATATATGATATCTCCATATATTTTATTAAATATTAATGGCCCATTAACCTTAACTTTAACAGATCAATTTAATTTAGGTCATGCCTTAATAATAACAGCATATGATACAATTATATACATATATACGTCCAACATCCAACAATCTCCCACTTGGACTATATATACACAAATAATTGTATATAACCTTATGAGCTCCAAAATTAACATACGCTATTATTCCAAAATAACAATCTCGTCCATTAATTAATGTTAATATAGGATCAAGGCGATTTTCGTTACATTTATCGTAACTAAACCCATCCATGGTCACATACATCAACATAATTAAATGACATAGATCAAGTATGGATGTGTAGCATGAAAATTACATGCAATTTGATCTAAACATGCCTATTTTCAACTGGTCCAACCTTATGAGATCACCAAAATAGAGTAAAAGAGTGAAACATAAACCAAATACCGCAATTCAATACAAACTCCCACTAAAGTAACATATCATTAAATGATACAACACCCAGATGAGCAACATGCTCATGAAAGACCTTAGGCGGTAAACCTTTAGTAAGCGGATCCGCAACCATGGAGTTTGTCCCAATATGCTCTATAGAAACTTTACCACTCTGAACTCTTTCTTTCACAACAAGGAACTTGATCTCTATGTGTTTTGATTTAGATGAGCTCCTGTTGTTATTTGAATATAATACTGCAGACTGATTGTCACAAAATAACTTAAGTGGTCTTTCAATATTATCAATAATGCGCAGCCCTGTGACAAAATTCCGCAACCATATTCCATGATTGGATGCCTCATAACAAGCTATGAATTCAGCTGCCATGGTGGAAGAAGCTATGAGTGTCTGCTTAGCACTCCTCCAAGAAATAGCTCCTCCAGCAAGCAGATATACATAGCCAGAAGTAGATCGACGACTATCTTGACATCCAGCAAAATCAGAATCAGAATACCCAATGATCTCAAGTTGATCTGACTTCCGATATGTAAGCATGTAATGTTTTGTTCTCTGTAGATACCTCATGACTCTTTTGGCTGCTATCCAGTGATCCAATCCCGGATTGCTTAAATATCTGCCTAACATTCCAACAATATACGCAATATCTGGACGCGTACATACTTGAGCATACATAAGACTTCCTATTGCTGAAGCATAGGGAATCTTTTGCATTTCCTTTCCTTCTATATCATTTTTAGGGCATTGATTGAGACTGAATTTGTCTCCTTTAGAAACAGGGGTATCTCCTGGTTTACAATCTTGCATGCCAAATCTTTTAAGCACTTTTTCTATATAGGTCTTTTGTGATAATCCAAGTATACATCGAGAACGATCCCGATGTATTTGAATTCCTAATACAAAAGACGCATTTCCAAGATCTTTCATTTCAAATTTCTTTGATAAAAATCTCTTGGTTTCGTGCAAGAAACTTATATCATTACTGGCAAGCAATATATCATCAACATATAAAACCAGAAAAATATACTTACTCCCACTAAACTTATGGTATATACAATCATCAATAACATTCATCTCAAAACCAAACGAGAGAATCACTTGATGAAATTTGTGATACCATTGACGAGAAGCCTGCTTAAGTCCATAGATGGATTTCTTTAATTTGCAAACCATATTCTTTGAATCTCCCGATACAAAGTTTTCTGGTTGCACCATATAAATTGTTTCATCAATGTCACCATTTAGAAACGCAGTCTTTACATCCATCTGATGTAACTCAAGATCAAAATGTGCCACTAATGCCATAATTATTCTGAATGAGTCTTTCGATGAAACTGGAGAGAAAGTCTCATTATAATCCATGCCTTCCTTTTGAGTAAAGCCCTTTGCAACAAGACGAGCCTTATATCTTTCTACATCACCTTTCGAATCCCTCTTGGTTTTAAATATCCATTTACAACCAATAGGTTTCGCACCTTCAGGCAATGGAACAAGATCCCAAACGTCATTAGCTTTCATGGACTTCATCTCTTCATTCATGGCATCAATCCACCTTTGAGAATTAGAACTCTTCATGGCTTGATGAAAGTTGATTGGATCATCTTCCACCATTCCAATGTTATCCTCATGTTCTTCGAGAAAGATGATATAATCATCCGAAATTGCATTTCTCTTTTCTCTTGTGGATCTCCTCAATGGCATTTGCTCTTGAGGTTGTTGAGTTTCTTCTTCAGATATAACTTGATTAGGGAGATTCTCGACATTGTCTTGTAATTCTGGTATTGTTTCTTGAACAACATCAGGAATATAACCTTGATCCTGATTATTGTCAAGAACAATCATGGGAAGAGAAACAGATTCTTCTTCAAAGACAAAGTCTCTAACTTTATTTCCCTCTCCAAACTCAACATCCTCAAAGAACTGGGCATTTCCCGTCTCAAAGAATGACCTTATTGTGGGATCATAAAACTTATATCCTCTAGACCTTTCAGAGTACCCAACAAAATAACTGCTAACTGTTCTTGAGTCCAGTTTCTTTTCATTTGGCCTATAAGGCCTTGCCTCAGCTGGACAACCCCAAATGCGTAAATGCTTAATACTGGGTGTTTTTCCAGTCCATAATTCATAAGGGGTCTTAACAGTTGCCTTTGTTGGCACTCTATTAAGAAGATATGCTGCTGTTTTTAGTGCCTCACCCTAGAGTGAATCAGGTAAAGTAGTATGAGCAATCATACTTCTCACCATGTCCTTTAATGTTCGGTTTCGTCTCTCAGCAACACCATTCATGCTAGGAGTACCTGGCATTGTGTATTGTGGGACGATTCCACATTCTTCTAGGAATTTGGCAAATGGTCCTGGACGCTGTACACCTGATCCATCATATCTACCATAGTATTCACCACCACGGTCAGATCTGACAGCCTTAATAGTTTTGTCGAGTTGGTTCTCAACTTCAGCCTTATATGCCTTAAACACGTCCAATGCTTGAGACTTCTCATGAATGAGATATAGGTAACCATAACGAGAATAATCGTCTATGAACGTAATAAAATATTGTTGACCATTCCAAGAAGCCATAGGAAATGGTCCACAAATGTCCGTATGTATTAGTTCTAAGACACTTGAAGATCTATTGGCACCTAGTCTCCTTGCATTTGTTTGTTTTCCCTTAATGCACTCAATACAGACTTGTAAATCTGATAAATTAAGAGAATCAAGAATTCCATCTGACATAAGTCGTGCAATTCTTTGTTTAGAAATGTGTCCTAAACGCTTGTGCCAGAGTAAAGCAGAATTCTCATTGGTTAATTTTCTTTTCGTACCACATAAACCCACATGCAAAGTTTCATTAAAAGATGCAATAGTATCAAGTAAATATAGATTATCATAAAAAGACAAGGAACCCGTACCCACAATATTTGAATTTAGAAAAAGACTAAACTTATTATTTCCAAATGAACAAGAGTAACCAAATTTGTCCAATATAGAAATAGAAACCAAATTCCGTCTAAAAGACGGTACTACATATGTCTCTTTCAAATCCAAATAATATCCTGTCTTTAATAATAATCTAAAAGTTCCTATTGCCTCAACTACGACTGATTTGCCATCACCCACATAGATGAATCTTTCAGCATCATTTGGCTTTCGGCAACTCAGGCAACCCTGCATTGACACACTTATGTGAGTAGTAGCACCAGAATCTAGCCACCAAGTGTGTATTGGCACTGAAGCTAAATTAACCTCAGAACAAACAAAATTAAGAAATGAACCTTTCTTTGCACGCCAAGCGTGATACTTAGTGCATTCCTTCTTCATATGTCCAGGTTTACCACAAAAGAAACAGCAAGAAGCCTGATTTTCTTTCTTTTGTTGTTGCTTGTGAGACCCATTATCAGCATCCTTAGCCCTCTTTCTTTTCTTATTTTTGTCCTGATAGGTACTAGCCAAGTGAGCACTTTCAGCCTGTTCTTGCTTCAACCTTTCTTCTTCTTGCACACAATAAGAAATGAGCTCATTAAGAGTCCATTTGTCCCTTTGACAGTTGTAACTGACCTTGAATTGACTGAATTGTGCAGGAAGAGAAATTAAAACTAAATGCACGAGCAAATCTTCAGATAGCTCTAACCTTAGTGCTTTTAGTTTTGAAGCAATATTTGACATCTCTAAGATGTACTCCCTTATGCTTGTTTTGCCTTTAAACTTCATTGAAATCAAGTTCGACAAAAGCGTACTTGTTTCAGCCTTATCGTTTTTTACAAAACGCTTCTCAATTTCTTTAAGAAACTCACTGGCTGTAGTAACCTTTTCAGACACATCGCCCCTGAAGGTCTCTGGAATTCCCCGCTTCATGATCATAAGACTCATGCGATTTGAACGTTCCCACTTCTCAATGTCCCGTTTTTCCTCAATGGAACTTTTGTCAGTAAGAGAAGCAGGTTGTTCAGTCCTTAATGCAAGGTCAAGATCCATGCAGCCGAGAATAATCATTACACTTTCTTTCCAATCCTTAAAATTATCCTTAAGCATTGGAACTGAATTGATGTTGGCAGAAATCATAGAAGCAGATTGATTAACTGAAAATAGAACAAAATAACATGCACATAATAAGATTAATAATTCAAATAATGGTTAATCCCATCAACAGATACCTAGCACAACATTAATATTTAGTCTTTGGACAGAAATATTAATTTGTAAGTGGTACTCTTAGTGCAGTAATCAAATATGAATAATAAATCCTGTCAAATAATAAACCTTCCTTTGGGCCGATTTATTATTCACATGGAAACTTGATAATTATCTCATATTTATTACCGCAATTGAATATATAATTCTGTCAAATATTAACCTTCCTTTGGGTCGATTAATATTCACATGAATCATATACCCACAACCGTCTTAATATTTTAAAATAAATTAATTTCCACAAAAGAGGCTACTTTGGCAGCATATTGTAGTCCTTAATAAATTTAAAAATATTAATTATAACTGAACCATAATTTTGAATTTAATAATCTCAAATAACATAAAACTGAAAAAGGTTATAAAAATATCTTTATTTGGAAATTTCTGAAATTATAACCTTTTGTAACTTTATTATCCTCATTTGATATTTTACCAAAAGAGGACCTTGATTTGGGAAAAATATCCCATAAACTGATATTGACAGTGCAAAATTTGGGCAAAGTAAAATACATAATCACCATATTCACCATCCAAAATTTAGGGTATTCTAAATAAGTTGAAGAAGATTGGTTGTAAACCATGTCAATTTTGGTGAATAAGGGAATACTGTAAATTCGAACCATAAAATTTTCCCATACAAACAAGTATTGAATGATTGACTCATTCCAAAAATAAAATAAACATAAATCAATTAATTCTCAATGATTTAATATGAAGTTGCTCTGATACCACTTGTTGAATCAACAAAAACTTTAAACTTTAACCAAAATTATATAGATGATAAAACCATCATCAATAAAACCTTCTTCATATCAAATCATCAAGAAAATAAATTTAATAATGGAAGCGTACCTGGATCCATAATAGTAAAGCAATTCTTTGATTTCTTCTGGTTTGATCTTCCAGATTCAGCACCTGTTCTTCAAAACCAGAGTTTCTGGATGATGGGATACCAGAAAAGAAAAACTACGGTGCGAATCCGGGGACCATAACCGTATTTATCCTTATAACCGTATTTATCCTTATTTTTCATAATTCCAATTTAACCCATCATAAATTAGAGATTAAGAAAACGATATCTACACATATTTATCCATACTCATCTTAAATATATGATATCTCCATATATTTTATTAAATATTAATGGCCCATTAACCTTAACTTTAACAGATCAATTTAATTTAGGTCATGCCTTAATAATAACAGCATATTATCCAATTATATACGTGTATACATCCAACAGATCTCCCTCGCTTGTGCGTTGCCTTCTCGTTATCATCTCCCTCAAATTTGGGAACTAATAAAACTCTTTTTAAAATGGCTTGACCGGCTAGCTTAGGTTGGTTTTGGTCGAATCATGAATCGGCTTAGGCTCGTGAACGCATGGTTCGGCTACTACTCGGCTCGAGTTTGGTAGAGGAGGCGGGCATGGCTCGTTTAAACAATGGGCTTGGCCCACTGTCTTGCATTTGGATGGGTTTTGAAATTGGGCTTGCATCTATTTCAGAGAGCAATGATGGGCTTAGGCCTGAATTTCCCTCTTCTCGAGATGAGGTCAAAGGCATTTTGCTTCTATTTCATATGCTTTATACGAAAAAGGATATATATTTTAATATTTTTGGCGTATAACATGACCGTGATTACCCATGTTTGATTTTTTTTTAAAAAATATTTCTCAAAATACAAGGAAAAATATGAATTTTCTCTTTCAGTTAGGATGTCATTTGGGAAACTTTGTGATCATTTAGATACAATACATTAAATGGATAAAATTTTTCATTGAGTAACAATAAATGTATACTATCAAGAAGTTTTGATAAAGTTGATTATTAATTTTTTTTCTCAAATTTTATATATTTGTTTTCATGTCAATTATTTTTTTGTCTTTTTGATCAACAAGGTAATATTTGCATTGTTCGGTGTCAAATGGAAACAGGATTTTGAAATCAAATTAACTACAGTTCCAAATTTTAACAACTGAACTAAACTAAATTTTTTACAAGAAAATTTGGCATAGGTGGTAAAATCGTAACTATAGAATATGACCCTAGTTAAAATGCATACATTTGTTTTATCGAAGTTGACATATATGAATCCACATATATACATATATACAAGTTGTTTTCAAAAAACTTAGGACAAACATTCATAATATATATTTTTCTTCTCGAGCCCACATTTTTTTCCCAAACAAACGATAATCTACTTTTATCAATAAAAAAATTAAATTAAAAGAAATGAGAAGTAGTAAATTCAACTAATCAAAATATAATAAAATTAAAAAATAAATTATTATAATTTATTTCTTCAATTAATTAATGTATGTATTTAAAGTTGGAGTCTATTTCTAAGATGTCTAATCATTATATTATATCACGTTGTTTGATAAAGTTTATTTAATATAATTTGTAAGTCTCAGTCATGACACATATTGCCTTGTCATAATAATATCACATTATTGCTGCACCAAAAAATTACAACAAAGAAAATCCTAATAATTCTCAAGCCCTATCGTCCGCACACTGGCCAACCACCCAAGGGCTCCCAAATCCCAAGTCTAACCTCTCACCCAACCTTTCAGTTCTGGGCGTTCTTGAAAAATAAAAATAAAATAAATTGTATTTATTTATTAAAAAAAGCACTTTAGTTCTGGACCTTCTGGAGAATGGTTTAAAATAAAAACACTCGGTCCTGAAAAAAAGTACGAATTGGTCCTACAAACCCATAAAGAACATCATTTGAAATACTTAATCCATGTTCGACGGTCAAAAACGGCGGATTGAGTTCACATGACATTTTCTTGCGGCAGTCATGGTGGATCGTTGGGGTATGCGCAAGCAAAATCACCTAAACTATAAAGTAGAGAGCTTCTAAGTTGTTGGCACATCAGACTGACCAAATTTTGCTCTATCTTCACTTATAAAAATATTGGACACCAACAAATGATTTGGAAAGTTGTTCACTTTAGCTTGATGCAAATATCTTATGTCATACCAACTAGAACTTGTTAAACGTTTAATCTCTGTCCACGTTCAACTTGTTAAATGTTGAATCTTCAAGTTTCCCATTGTCTTTCTTCAAATAATTAGTGCCGTTTTCCCACAATGTAAGCCACTAATCGCGTAGAAATATTGCTGCCGAATAAACCAAGTCTGGAACCGAATTTGAATCTCAAGAAATATCTTTTTCATTTTAAGCAGATTCCGTACTTGTCTTGAACTCCGTACTTGTCTTGAACTCGCACCCAGAGTCAACAGAACTGGTTATAGATGGTTTTGATTTGCTTATTTTACTCGATTTGGATTGATATTCGGATTAATATGACTTAATTAGTCATTCTACCAAACTTAATCAAGATAGTGTGATCAGAAAGGTATTCTATTAGCTAATTATCTCTAATCAAAGATCAATAATTTCTGTAATTGTCATTACAAAAATTTATGTTTTTTCCACTGCATATATATTAAACTTAAAATATATACACGACAAAATTGTGGAAAAAAGTAGGGCCATGAAAAATAAAATGGCAAAGAGTACTGTGGTAAAAAGTTTATCCACGGTTTTATATATAAAAAATAAAAAAGATAATTAATATTTATCTACGAATATAAAGATAATATTATATTATTTTTTCACAACGCCACTGTTTTTTTTAGGAGTGGAGAAAAAAATTTTTGTAGTGAGTACTAATCCCACTTATCTCATTTTTAGAAAATGTGAATGCATAAACAATAGTAATCACTCAATAATCTATTGATAAACTTTAATAAGAACATATTTTAAAAGAAGAATGCCGCTTGGTTAGTAATTTAAGTATATTTTGGTCATGAAAAGTAGTTCATTTTTATAGCTTTGTAATAAAAGAAACGTGGTTTAAAATGCAATGTTAAAAGTCTTGATTTAGTTTGGCTCGTTTATACGAGTCAAATTTTGAGTCACACGAAAGCCGAGCCGACACCATTTGACTCGGTTAAAAACAAGAAAATCAACTTTGCGCTACGAATTAGAACTCGACCCGTCACCACTTTATTTTTCTTCCAAAAGTAATCGCTTGTGCATCTTTAATTAATTCAGTAGGTTTAACTTTAATACAATGTTAAATTAAGTAAGCAGCCACAAAAGCCGAACCGTTACCGCTTTTATTTTTCTTCATTCAAAAGGTCGTCACTGTGTTTAATTTAAGGTTAATGAACCAAGTGACAGAACCGAGTTGTCAATTTTTTTGTTATCTACGAATATAAAGTTAATATTATTATTTTATATTTAATAATATTTAAGATTTATTTTAAGATAAAATAACATAATAAATTTTAAAATTTTATAATATCCCCAATTTAAAAATTTTAGTCATAAAAAAATATATTAAAATCATGATAAAAATTTTATTCAATCGTCAAATATATTACATGCCAACTTTTTTCGCTTTTTTTAGGCCAACCTTTAATTGCCCCCTAAAATCAAAAACAATTAATGAACAGAAATTAAATTAACAAGGAATCAAAAAGTAGAAGTACATATATATAATAATAGTGATTAGCAAGCACAATAAAAGGACGGTGCCAGTCTAGAAACGTACGTGTACGGAAGCTTTGAAATAGTGTGTTGATAGAGAATTAAATTGTTTGACTTGTATAATATTATTTATTTACAGTAATTTATGGTAATGAAGGCGAGAAATGAAAGACGAAGGAACCAACCAGTGAAAGTGTCTCTTTCCCAATGCAAGCAATTCCAAACCAAACCACGTGGACCAAATTTAAACTCGTGTAAACCAAACCAGCACGCCTCTTTGGAATATCTTGGCTCCACCTGCTAGTCAGCCTCCTCAGTCTGCCGGCTCGGCAGCTGCCATGTAATGAATGAATTATTTTCCCAAAAGCATATACTTAATTAATTGTTAAAATTTGCCTTCTCCAATTTATAATTTTTTAAAAGTGAATAACAAGCTCATAGAATTATAGTTTTATATAATGTACAATAATCATAAATGTGTTTATGGAATTAATTATAGTTAACTCTTATGCTTGTTTTTTTATTAAAACCATTATGTTAATCACCTAACTATGAACAAGCTCAGATGTTTCTCAACGGCTTCTTTTGTCATTTTCGTCAATTTCTTTGTTGAATTCGTGCATATAACAATTAGCCATCTTTTCAATTCTTGAGTGGTTGTGGAAATATTATTATATGAGAAGTTTTTTATTAAGACACAATTGGCTGCAACCATAATGTGTTGTATATATATGGATTAAGTAATGTATACCCTGATAGTCTGAGAATATCAAGGAACTGAATCCTCTCTGGCATGTAAAATAGATTAACGTACTTGCTTATTTTTATAGAAAAAAATTTGGAAAACTTTAATTTTCATTAGCTATATTATTTGCCACCAATGAAAAATGGAGATTATATGTACAAGTACATAAAGTGTGAAATTTTCTTAAAACAAATCATAATACTTAGCGTATAAAACTATAATTCTATAATCAATTTCAATTTATAATAATATCACATTTGAAAAAGAACCAAAAAAATTGCACTTATCACGTGGAAGTAAATATCTTTAATCATAATTTTAATACTGTTCCAACTGCATTTCGTTTATGCTAGCAGATCATTTTATTCTTGGCTAGCTTTTACTCTTAAAATTGGAGTTCCATTTCACAAGGAATGACTTTGAGTAACAATCCTCAAAATTATCATTTAAATAAAAATAAGCATATAACACCTTAGAGAATTGTGCTTAATACATTTCTTGAATATATTTTCTCAATAATGTAGTACGAAAAAAATAAGATTTTAAAATTATCTTGAAACAAACTCTACCTTGGAGAGTATAAATCATGGTTATAAACTTAGAAACTAGCTCTCATTTTTTTTTCTATTCTAAGAAATCTATTTTATAGACCTTTTGTACATTTGGATTGTAGAATTGAAATCAACTTTTTCTTAGTATTAAAAATAAAATTAAAATATTACACTAAGTTTATTATTAATTAAAATTATCTTTTCATACAAAGTAAAACTCTAAAACCTACAAGTATTGTATGGTCATGCCACCCTCTTCATTTATGAGAACTTGGTACCAACAATGCGAGATACACGGCATATATAAGCTTAACGTCCAAAAATAATTAAAATCTTTAATTATTTTCGAATTATTTCATATATAAGCTCAAATAGATATTAATTATCAAAAAAAGTTGAATCTGACCGATATCATTTAATTAATTCACATTATCATAATTCTTTGCATGACAAAAATACCCTTGTTATTCAACCCTTTCTTGTAATCAAAGGCCATGTCTTAAGGATCTTATCTTACATTAAATCGCAATGGGCTATCTCTCTTCTATAATAATTTACTAATTTTAGTTTTATATCCTAATAATTGTTGATAAGTTGTTTATTTATCGGCTTGGCGCGCCTTAGCGATGGAGAAGCTGGACACGCGTATTCACGTCGATCCCATGTCAACGTCAATAATTAATACTCGTTTTTTTAAGAAAAAAAAGAAAGAGTTCTAATTTCCATGTTTGACCTGCTACCTCCATCTTCCTGCTCACTTCCCCACAAGTACACCACCACCATTACATCTCTCACCCATATAACTCCCTCTTCTTCCCCAATCTCGATGACCCTCTCGTCCATCTCAAGATCAGAACATATGGCAAGCTAAAGTCCAAGATATAGCAGTTTGCGAGGTGGAGCTAGCTAGACGAGCTACACCAAGCATTTTTGAGCTCTCTTGCGAGTTCTTGGGATATACGTATAGCTACGTTATCACACAGGGCGTCCCATGAAGAACATGAGAGGTTTCAAGCTTGGTAAGAAGCTCGTCCAGCTATGGCGCCGGCGGCGTCGCCCCACGGGCTACATCCAGATCGACGACTACGACCAAAACCGACGACGTTGCAGCAGCAAGACGATGGGCGCCGCAATCTGCGACTGGGGCCGCCGGCTCCGGAGCAGGCTCCTCCGGCGAGCACCGGCGACGGCGGTGGAGTACTCGAAGGCGGAGGAGGCGGCGGTGCCTAAGGGCCACTTGGCGGTGTACGTGGGGAAGAAGGAGTGCGGGGGCGGGAACCGGCACCTGGTGCCGGTGATCTACTTCAACCACCCGCTCTTCGGCGAGCTGCTCCGGGAGGCGGAGGAGGAGTTCGGGTTCCAGCACCCCGGCGGCATCACCATCCCCTGCCCCGAGGCCGAGTTCGAGTGCGTTCGGATGAAGGTCGCCGCCGCCGCCGGCGACACCGGCAGCGGTGTCGGCCAGATCACCCGCAGGCTTTCACGTCGGCGGCTGTTTTTGACTGGGAAAGGAAGCAAGGAATTTTAGTCATTCCTTTTTGTTTTTTTCTTTCCTTCTTCCTTTTCTTTGTTGTTGATTGAAGGCTACTTTGGTTGCTTCGTTAGGCTTGTAAGTAATTAAGGAGATGTCAGGTCAGATTTGAATTGGTTTAAAGTTTTCATTTGATTATTATAGCTAGAAAAAAACTTCGTGGTTTAATTTGATTATCAGACATACAAAATCAATAAACATCAACTTGTCCTGCTTTTTTTAATTGACATTTTCTTTAACAAAGCCGGTGCCATACACTTCTATATTAATAAAAAAGTGTATTTAAACCATTAAAATGCAACAAAAATAAAAATAAATATATTAAGTTATAGCAATTTATCTCGACATTCAATTAAAGTTTATATTTAAAATTAGAATATATTTATAAAGTATTATACAATTTATTTTATTATTTAATACGGATCTATTAATAAAATCAAAGTCGGTCTCTAAGTGATGAAATTCTTTTGCTTAATAATATCAATAATCCTAAATATAGCTAAAAACTATTATAAACCTCAAATTATAAATAAATATATTAACAAAGCATTCATTGTCTTCTGTTCCCACTTTTTGGCATCGGCCACGCCGTCGTTCGCCACGGCCTGCCGTCCTCATCCGCCGTTGCCGCCGTCGTCGTCGCCGTCGCACTGCTACCGTCATTGTCGAACTCGCCGAGATCTTGCTTCAATTCCCGTCTGATCAGAGTTCGGAGGTGAGTTAGATTCTTGATCAGGGATATATTATACTATATAGCATTTGTTCGGAAAATTCGTAGCCTATAATTCATTTGTGCAGGCCAAAATTTGGTGTGGATAATCCAGATTATGGTGAATGATCAAATTGATTGTAAAGTTGCTATCTTGCTTTTGTTTTGGCTATTGATCTGGTTGTGGAGTTGTCTGATTGCAAGTAGCTCCAATTTTGTATAAATATTACCGGCTCCAACTTTAGCTACTTGCAATTAGACAACTTTACTAAAAATCAAATTTTTGTACCTATTCAGAATGCAAAAAATAGGGCATCTCTAACTCCTGCACTTAAAGAAATGATCTGAAAGAGCTCTCATTTTACACATATCTATTAGCTCAAGTGGTATCCTATTGTTTGTATTCTGAGTGGGTGATGCTCTGTGTTTGTTTGTTGTATCCTATAGCACCGCTAGAAGTGTACTGTTTGATATAAAAAAGAATATTTAATCAGCATAAAATTTATATTTTGATTGGAACAGTAAGATAGAGAACACCATTATAAAAAAGAATGCAATATCTGAAATCATATGATGGAAATCGGTAAATTAAAAGTTTGCGTGTAACTCTGATTAGAGTAGTAGCAAGTAGAGATGCTGATGAAGATGCACAAGCTGCCGTTTGAGCTCGCTAAACAAAATGAGCGGAGATCGATCCCGATTTTGTATTTTATTTTGTGGATTGGGTCAGGAGGTTGATCGAACGAATGTGGATCAATGTCGTTGCATCTGAAAGCAAGTTTGAATTTACAATTAGGAAGATATAATCTAACTATGAAGGTAGATGTCATAGCAAATTGAGTCCTTGCCCGCAAGTCAAAATTCATTTTTTATTATCAACAATATTTTCTGTGGGTTTCTGAAAATTCATTTTGGTTTTCCTTAGTTCATTTGGTGTGCATCTGTTTCCATTAGTATTGCACATCTGCTTGTGAAATCAGTTCTTATTTTGGGCGAATAGCATGTGCCCTATATGAGTCCATTTGTATCCATCAGATTGTTTGATAGTGGTGCTGCAAAACATCATTCTGCAACTTTGTTCATTATAATTTGCATGTTTTATTGATTATGTTCTAATTAAAAATGTTCTTTTTTATTTCCTGCGGGAATAATTGCTGTTCTTCAAACAGATCAGCACTGATATGGAGAAAACCAAAGGTGAGGCAGAAGCAACACCTCATGTATCAGTCCTATCAGTCTGGTCTGATGTTTGCAAGAACTTGCTTCAACAAGCTTCAATTTACGGAATAGCGGCTGGATACTGCATTGCTGCATCTCCTTGTCTATAATCAACAAATGGGCAGTCATGAAATTTCCGTATCCAGGGGCATTAACTGCCTCACAATACTTTATTAGTGCATTGGGTGTCTTGTTATGTGAATGGTTCAAGCTATTGGTTACATGATCCGCCTGATCTGAAGACCTTGGGAAATTTTTACCAGCTGCTATCATATTCTACCTGTTCCTTTTCACCAACAGGGAGCTCCTTCTCCATGCAAGTGTGGATACTTTCATAGTTTTTCGATCTATAGTTCTAGTGTTCGTTGCCGTAGGTGAGACTCTTTTCTTAAAGCAACCATGGCCATCCCTTGAAACTTGAGTTTCTCTTGCCACAATATTTGGTGGCACTGTCCTTTATGTCCTCAGAGATTGCCAATTTACTTTGACTGCTTACATTTGGGCTTTGGCTTCTCTGACGAGTAGGTCCATTGATTTTGTATGCATAAAGCATGTGGTAATGACGATAGGTCCTTAACACATGGGGACTTGTGCTTTACAACAACCTAGAGGCCCATTTCCCGTTCCCCTGGAGCTGCTTAGAATGGGAGAGCTGAAGAAGATAAAACATGAAATTCAAGAAGAGTCAGATTGGCACGCTCTTGCAGTGGTTGTTCCTGTAATCCCGTCACGTTTATTTGGTTTGGCAATTGGTTTTACAGTTCTTGGTATTGTCAACAAGCTGTTAACTGTCACAATAAATTTCACGATTTGAGACAAACACTCCACATTTTTGGAACAATTGGATTGCTGGTATGTATGCTTGGAGTCTTATATCAGCAGTGAACGAGCAAGCCTCAGAAAGCTCAATCAGCGGAAGAGAGATGCTGACAATGAACATCAGAAGCTTCTTGAGATGGAGTCTCAGAATATTGTAGTTCCAAGCCCTGCTGCTGATGCTTCAACAGAGCGCTGAAGTTTTTTCTTCCTACACTTGATCGTTAATTTTTTTGCTTGATGACGATCCGAAGCAAAATTACTGAATTCAATTATGTTTTGATGGAAAATATGACTAATTTTCATCAAACTCTGCATTTGATTCAAAAAAGAAAGAAAAAGAAAGCTTATGAAAAGAACTTAATTTGAGCAATTGACGTCACACTCAGATTTTATGCTCAACTCTATTATTGGCTGCTCAAATAGTTTAATTTTCACACGCCATAGAAGGCTTAAATCCTCTTTAGAGGCGTTCCTCGCCGCAAAAGAAACAACGTTTCTGAACTTCCATCACCGGTATATATGTACGTCAATTAAGCCAGCGTTATCTAGAAAGCAGCAGAGAAAAAACAGATAATACTCCATATAGATATATATGATCATTCTTGGCCTTCATTTCCGCAGCAATTCTTTATAGCTTGCAGCATTGCTTGTTTCACCAGTTGGGCATCAATCCTTTGGCCCTTATCATCCTCAATCTGAAAAGAAATAGATGAATCTTTACCGCATTAATCTAAGATGCATAACAATTTTTTTCTTTTCAAAGTTGCGTAACAATTGATGGCCTTATATGCAATAACACAACGACGACTGATCATGTAAATAGCAGATATATGTAGCATATGCATGAAATAACAGCAAGTATATATATACAATACACATAAGTTGCATTTTTTAGTTTTATACATACACATACACACACACACACATATATAATGCATGTAATTGTTGGGAGTAGAAAAATAGGTAATAAGACATATATAGCAGCCCCTTACTTCTCCCACTGCCTCAAGTCGGAACGGTTCTTCACAACAAACCCTAGCATCGATCAGATTTAGTCCCAACTCGTCAAATGCTTCTAATAAGGATACCAGCACACCGGGCGAGCTCTTCTTTAGAAACACATTGATGAGAAAGCTCTTGTTCAAGGTTTCAACAGTGACCTGCTCCCAAAGATCAAAAAGTGCCAAACATGAGTGACATATAGAGCATGAGAAATGGTACATAATAATGCAGAATGAAATGGAATATATATCATTAATTTGAGATGAATTTATATACCGTAGGTGAGGATTGGTCTGCAGAGCTTGATGCTACCGTGATTTCTTGGTTTAAGTGATCAACTTTCTTCTTCAGCTCTTTGATATATTTTGATGCTTGTATTATGATTGAGGTCTTACCGAGCTGAAGGAGGGACGAAAAGATCGTATATAATACAAACCAATTAGAGACTACTGATCCACTTGCACCATAAAGCCAATTATAAAATAAATTAATGCATTGGATGGTTGAAAATAGATATTTTCAAAAATAAAATGACCTTCAAGAAAAATTCAAGTAGCATGGCAGGGGATACAGGTTTGTTGCATCATGTACGCACTGAATGATTAAAAAATTCATTATGTATGAAGAGTCTGTGCATATATAGTTTCTAGGCCAAATAAGAAAAATACAACACTCGAACCAACTAGAATATGGAACCATTGTTTGTTCAGGTAAGTGAGAAAAAAATCCTTTGATAGCTTGGGCAAAACTTAAATTGTTCTAAATACGCCAATCTTGTGGAAAGCGAGGGGAGATTAAACATAGCAATATAAATGGGTTTTTACGTCAATGTTATATTTGATCGAAAGAGCGCATGCTTGTTCGAAGCTCAAATGAAATTAAAAGATAAAAGGTCTAATATAAAAAAGTAGTATAGGCGTCAAAAGATTAAAACTTCAAAATCAAATAATTCTTTGTAGTATAAAAACCCAGCATGAAATCAACTGCAATATTGAATGACTTGAGAGGGGGAAAATATAGATGAACGTTATTGGGGAGGCTAGCAAATTTTACTGACTTGAGAAAAGGTATTGGGTATTGATTGAACATTTTTATCCTCTTAACAAATATATACTCTCATGTAAATATAGAAATTAGTAATACCTAAGAAGTGGGAATTATTAAGCCAATGATGTATATGTTGAAACCTAAATGAAAGCTTTGAGGGCTGCAAAAAATTAATTAGTATATATTACTGCTTGAGAGTTGGTAACTGATCGAAGTAGTTGCAGCTTCTCGTAGAGAACAGCTCGCTTGCGCTCCTTTGACACCATGACAGCTCCCTTTCTTCTCTAATCAACTACTCAATTCCCCCTTCGCACTTTCCTTCCTTTCTGCTTCGCTAGCCTCATCTGCTTTGTTGGGTCTCCTGGGTATATATCTCTGTGATCAAAGAGAGGCCAAGCTCTCACTTCTATATGATCCTCAGATTGATTGTCACATGATGCCTCAATTGTTTTTTCTTTTTCAAGATATTCTTTTATTCCAATCGTTTATTTTAAAAAATGAATTGTAGAATTACAATATTATCCTCGATAAAGATTTGACATATAAATTTTTTATAAAGCTGAAAAAATGGCTCATATATAAAGTTATGACTTGAGTTTTGTAGTTACTGTTATAGCTGGTTATCTTCCATAGGTTTCAGCAGTCATGCATGGATTGCAATATTATCAGTTATGGATGATAAATTTTGTTATTAGCTGTGTCATGATTGAGGTTTGTATATATAAGCTAATTAAGGATGAAACTTGATCGATGAATATGCCTGGTAAGATTATATTTTGTGATATTGCTTTCAATTAGCTGTAAACATAAATTTTATATAGTGTGTTTTTGTTGTTTTATTGACCATTACTACTTTTTTTCTATTTGATGTTGGACTTATGTTTACTGATCTTACATTTATTTAAGTCCTATGAAGTTGTCATCTGTGTTGCAAATTTGTCTTCCTTAGATCCATTTATTCAGCTTTCTGATCTTATAGAAGCTCTCTCAAAGGAATATAACTTAATAAAAGGGTTGTAAATGCTGTTTTTTGTTGATATAAACATGGTATTTTCAACAAATTAATTCAATATATATGCTATTGTATAGGTTGTCCGGCTGCAACCTGGACGTCACAAGCAAAATCTCAGCCAACCAGCTAAGAAGCTGATAGAAACATATATACCAATATATTTTATAAGTTTTCGAATATATATCATTGATTAATTAGTTATCAATTCGGTGGCTCCTCAATGTCTTCTATTCAATTTTTTTCCACGCCAAAATCTTGAGTACAGTACATTATTAGTATATATGTTTCTTAATTTGATGTTGTTTAATACTCTAATATGCTAAATTTTTACGAGCGTCCAAGTTCAAGATACTTTAAAATGGTGTTAATCATGTTCTGAAAAATGCCTACAATATAATAATGACTTTGATAGTCTTAATATATTAATGATTTAAAGAAATAAAAATTTATGAGGGTCGTCTCTATATATGTAAACTTATAATAAGATTTGTAAAAATCGTTCGTCCAATATTATACAGACCATCATGGTCAGGCTAATGCATGAATACATGCTTGGCAAATGTGCTAGCACGGACGAACGTATCAAACTAATAGTTATCATAAAATTAAAAGTTTACTAAATAAATCAATATATAGGAATACTCTATATATACTTGTAAGTTTTAAAACTTTTAGACGAATAATTAAATTAGTTTTGATGCTTATTACTTATTATATATTATGCCAATATACCATATTAATCATGATTCTATAGATCGTCCACGAAAATGACAAAATATACATGATGTTGTGATGCAATGACATTTTTTCTTGATGTAAAATGACAAAATATACAGCTTAATGATCATGATTCTGCTAGTCCTTACTGTCCCTGCTCAGTTGGAAAAATTATTGATCAGCTGTTTGTCCATAAAGAAAGATATCAACCATCAAATCATTCATATTATATATATATATATAAACTCTTCCCATTTTTATTCTGGGTAAGTAATTGGAGTACTACTTGTGCACATTATAATGACAGCAAACATTAGAAGGAAACGATTGCTATCATAAGAAAACTTCAATTTATTAACAAGTTGCCAGCAGCTTGTTTTAATTTCATCCATTAATTGGAGCTAAATACCAACAACTAAATATTTAAGAAAATACCATTCTCCGCTATTTTAGGGTTCAGCTTCAGAATGTAAAATCTGAAGTAGTTAATGAAACGTTATACATCTAGTATTATATGGAATACAATCTTTCCAATCCAACAATACTTGATTTTTCATTTGAATAGATGAAGTAAAATGCAGTAAGTAGCCATTATATCTTGCTACTTAAATCATCCCAACACCCAGCAATACAAACCCTATAATGATCTACAATATTACTATCTCTGATATAAGCATATAAAAAGTATATGCTCAAGAGAAGCGTAGCTAGCTATAGTTCACAGCAACTTAATTAGAAACGATAGATAATGAGGTGAAAGTTCATAGCAATTAAGGGATTTAAAATTAATTAATTACTTAATTTGTAATTAAGAAGTAAATAGAACAGTGACCAGAAATGCATGCTAAAGAGTTTTTTATCAGAAAAAAGGAAAATATTTCTTCGTATTACGAAGAGGAAGAAGGAAAAGTAATTATTAGAAAATAGAGAATATATTGTATAAATTATCTTAAATAACTTTATACTAATTAAAAAAGGGTTAATGGATTAGAAAATTGAAAATGGCCCAAATCGGCAGCATTGTTAGGGTCTAGGGTCAGCCAGATCCAGCAGGGCAGTCTGTTCGCAGCCAGCTGCCCCGGTAAGGCGGCAATGATATTGTGATTGACGTACAATTTGGTTGATGAGAGTTATAATTATAATTTAAGTAGTTGTTGATTTAATTTTTATTTAAACTAATATAATTTTATTAACAAAAAAAGAACTCAATACTCGCATGAGATTAATAGTAGGAAATCAATCAATTAAAATACAAGAAAAAAATTTAAAAAATGCTATAAAAATACCACATGCAAAAGGTCAATGGTTTGAATTTTGCTAATCTTAATTTCTTAAAAAGATAAAATAACATAAAAATACATTTTACGATAGAAGATCACGTGTTCAAACCCCGGCTAACCTTAATTTCTAATTTTATATTAATAAAATATATCTAATTATCTAGAAAAAATATAATAAAAAATTAAATTATTATAATTCATTTTTTAATTAAAATATAATATATATATTTAAAGTAAATTAGAGTCTATATTTAAGATATTAAATTATTATAATATATCTCATTATTTAATGAAAGTTTATATACAAAATTAAAACTTATCCTGCCTAGTTAATCCGGGTTTGCTATTACCGAGAACTTTTTCCTTGTCCAACAATTATGCTCAAGCCTATCATTGATCAATAATATAAAAAATCATTTTTTTATTTTTTTATTAAAAGGTTTTTAGAAAGATAGAGGAGGGTAAATGAGGGAAGAGAGAAGAGATGAGAAAACGCGTAGAAGGGAATGAGAGATGGTTGGAATATGAATGAATAAACGAAGAAGATGAGGAATCTGGCCTCGTGACCGATCGAGGGGGACTCCATCCAAAGCAGCAAAGAAGCGTCAAACAGATGTTTAGTTGTCAATGCCTCCAAACTCTTTTCACGGGGAACTTCCCTCTCTCTCTCGTCTCCATCTCTTCCTGCCAAAGAAAAGCCGGCATTCTCTATTTGTCACAAAACCCATTCTCCCCACACGTAGCGCTCATGCCCCTCCAAACTCCCAACTCATCATTTTTTGTCACTTCCATATAGATATATATATAAGCTATAAGATTCGCCCTGTTTATTTTCCCATGCATTATTCACATATCCTCATTTTCTTAATTTAACCAGTCTCGTCGCATCAGCGTTACATATATTTATACCGCATGAGCGGTATAAATTACAACAATTGCAGTTTATAAACCCCACCCGCTAGCTTTAGGTGAGCTTGTAACCTTTAACTCAAGGATATTATAGCGAGGAAACTATATTCACGGCAGCAGAACTTGTATGCCATTGCATGGCATCGAGGATATATATATATATATTCACGCGTAGATACTCGTGAAACCATGAATTAGCTAATAACCATGAGATGAGAGGATGATATGACAATGAAGCTGTGAAAATGTACAATGAAATGAGAGTTGATCCATCGAATATAAGTCACGAGAGCGCTGAGCGTGCAAGATTGTATTTTCTATCGATCCTTTCGAGAAATATATCATGAGCTGGTGGGGGTGATCTAAAATATGCGAAACATATATATATTGACGTTAGTGTGGGTCATGTCTATTGTAGCATTCTTTCATACTGCGTTGTCTTATATACAGAAAGGCAAAGTAACCAAGTACCGACCTATTCACATGTGTGCCCCTTCATAATCACAACACAACAATGCAGTACCCATGCAGACGCGCTTGCTACTCTCCTTGTCTCTAGTATTAGGGTTTATGATAGCCTTTGGTATTGCTCTGTCTACTTACTGTCTTATTAGCTAAATTCATCAGATGTTCAATCCCAATACCATGCACATTGATTTGCATGTGTAAATCACCGGTACAGTTTTTTTCATTGGAATATCTAATTTTTGTGATTAGGGTTGCTCAAGATGTTCATGATACAACATGGCGTGGGCGCTCTTGTCCAACCGTTTAAGAGTCTAGCAATCGTGTTTAAAAATACTAACTTGTGCAAATTATTGGTCTGGAAGGTTAAATATTAAATTGCGGATGCAATTGCTGTGTGCATTTTGCATGTATGGTGAATATTTAAAAATCGTAGTGTATATCGGATATCTGCTTTAGCCTCTTAATATACATGAGATAATACTTTGGATCATATTAATAATGACTTTTTTACCAGTAATAACTAGACTAAACAGATTATAGGTCAAAATTTTTTGATCATGAAGCTCTAGGTTGTTGATAAATTGATCATTAATTACTTCAAGCTTTATACATATTACATTACGGTACTGCTACAAAAATACTACTGCAATTGAACATTTTGACAATAGAAATTATCACATTAATTCATGATCATCGGTGCCCATATATAATATATAAATACTAATAATTCACTTGTTACAAAGTTCATTAAATGTTAAGCCCGTTCAACCAAAAAAAGAGCAAAACATTTTAAGGGCTGAGACCAGAATAACACGTAATTTACATATTATTGATCAATATATAGGAGGAGATTGATATATGGTACTACTGCAAGATCATATTAATTAATTAGCAGATTAGTGAGAAGGGAGAAAGCTGTTCAAATTATAAGTTAAGGGTTGTTCATATGAATTACTTTCTTAGTTCATGAACCAACCCAAAATATGACTTTTCCTAGAATTAAGTGATCTATTAATTTTCTTAGTCATCCTTACTACATATATAAATTAAGAATGTGTAGGTACTTAACAATTATCGACATATATAAATGTATTCATATGTACTAGTCATCCTAGGTCATCAAATAATCTTAATTAATTAACAAATTGGAGCCAGAAAGCAACTTAAGATAGATATATCTTAATTAATTAATGATCAAGTGTTTTAATTAATATAAGGACAACTGGAGAATGTTAATTTGTTTGGCTGTTAAAGTCTCTGTTAGTTGCTAACAAGTTGGAGATTAGAAGATTCATTCTTTCCCGCCTGTAACATATTAATACTTCATGTCTTACGATATTCAAACCCTCATTTGTTGCTGCTAGTTTTGGGGCTTACAAGTAGCATCAGCCATTGCCTCTACTACCAAATGTAGTACTAACATGTTCTTGGGGAAATTTTTTATTAACATAACAATCATTCTTACTTCTGTGAAAATTTAACAATTAGCAATCTGTTTCTTTGAAGGGTGAATGCATCCATTCAATCAGTTCTTGAGATCTGCATGTAAATATTATAGAGTCACGTGAGGTAGCTCTACAGTGAAGGAGTACATTCACATGTTAAAGAGTGACAATAAGAACAAAACCAATTAATGTATAAAGTGAGAAGATAAGTTTCTTGTTGTCTATGGGAAGAGCGCCGTATCCTGTCTGAATACAATAACATTACAGAAAGAAGGATAAGGAAAACAGCAGAGACGAGAAGCGTTGTTGGTAGCTTGCCTGCCATATTTCTTCCCTGTAGTATCATATGTGTGAGTGTTGACAGTGGTTTCATTTGAGTATAACACTGAAACTTAAGACATAAATATTTAAAAGAATGCGATATTGTTAGAGCTCATTGCCAAATATAATATTTCTTTTGTAAGAAATTTAGATATGGAGATGACTGGTGCAAGAAGGCTGTACGAAACTGCACAGAGCAGTCCATATCAGAGCTTACTATATCCTCAATATTATGTGGTCCAAAATAAACTCTGTTTCATGATGTTATGGTTCCTTCTATTATTTGCCAATAAGGTATGCAAAAATCTGCAATGTTTCTGCTGTTGTACGTGTTTTATATAGCACAAGCTTCCACAAGATGCCAGCTATTTTAGAGTGAACAAACAAGTGCTTCTAAGGGTTTGGTATGGTAACTGGAACCTACCCACTGGATTTTTCTTTCACATGTATAGTACCCCCAGTTTCTCCACAACATATTTTTCGCAACTTTTTCAAATATACACAATCAGAGGCATTACCGTTGTACTTGCTTTTTCACTATATTGGAGAATTTGGATTGATGAGAAAATTAACTCAAAGCATACACGAATACAAGATTTGATCATGATGCCACAAAAAACTATCATTTTCTATAATGATTAGGCTCAAGAGCAACTAATAAACTTAAATCATCCTTTTAGAATGTTTAATTAACCCATGATTTATAATCATGCTCATATTAATATACCAAATGTTATTATATTTGGGAGGTGAGACTGGATGATTTTATAAGTTACCTATCTCAGAAAATTCTAATCTTAAAATTCTTTTAAACCCTCTGTCAACAAGCCTAACTTATGTTCATAATATAGCCAATCCCACTATCAAATACGGCCATGAGGATACTATATGTAATGACTCGGCTTAATGACAAATTAATAAATTTAAGGCATATCCCTTCAAAATCATTTATTCACATATTGAAAGTCTATAAATACACCCCTATTAATATATAAGTTTGTTTGGTTGGTATGAAAATAATAAATAAAAAAAATTATTTGATACGAAAATGCAATGAAATAAAATAATAATAAAAAATTCAAAAACCTTCCTTTTAGATAGTAAGAAAATAAAATAAAAATAAAATATTTCTTTCCATGTGTACGTGCCTCTCAAAATTTTCTCCCAATTCATTTTATTTTTTATAAGAAAATATTATTTTGTCAAAATTTTATAAAGACTTACTTTAACTGAAATTAAAATTTCTTTTTACTAAATTTCAAGACATTCAAACAAGAAAATTTTTTACTTTTAAATTTAGATTACTTTCATGCAATTTGAAGATAACCAAATAGACCCTTAGTTACAAAATTGTAAGTACAAACATATGAGCACGAATCGTTGCAGTTATGCAAACATTACTTGTTTTTTACAATTTAGCTAAATTACCTTAACGATATCACTGCATGTCATAATATTTGTCGACTTCGAATCTCAAAAGACAGATATATGCGCAATTATTTTTCTGCTGCCTTTTATTTATTGAATTAAGAATCATTATTAATGATTTTGGGTAAGCTTTGAATCGACTGACTTTATATTAGAAGCAGCTAATTAGTTGAGTCCAACCCAAATTTTGTATTATACCATACTGGCTAGCATTGAAAAAAATGATAGAGACCCAATACATCAATGAGGCATTTCTGCAGTAATTTTTTTTCAAGCACAAAATTGATAAGCCTTTTCATGGATGATCACAAGCACCATCAGTACTTCAATGTTTTTAAGAGAGAAGCCAAAAAACTGGTCCACTACTAGCTAGTCTGCTTCTCCCCCTGGATTATTGGTGGAGTATGTTCTTCCCCTTCCCTCGATGCATCGGTACTGGGGCTTTCGGGATGGTGGGGATAACTTAGAGGTGTCCAAAAATCACAGGCATCTGCATCCGTGTTTGCGTCCCTATCACTTATAAATTACGAACCATTCGCATGGACGGCGGATACTTTTGTAAACATTCAAATAGTATCCATAAAAAATAAGGACACTTGCGGGCATGCCTGTCGACGTTCGTAAGAACTTGTCAAAGTCAAAACTAAAATGATTTTTTCTTGTCTAAAATGATTTTTGAAAGTATGAATAATGTTCATTTAATTTATATATATATTTTGAAAAGTGTGAGTGACTAAATTGCAGATTTGTATACATATCATTATTATAAATCATAGATGTGTAGTAAGAAAAAGAAGTTATTTTTGACTCAAGATTTTTGTTATAATTTCAAATAGGATTTTTTTGTATAATTAAGAAAATTTTGGTAATTTACTAATTGTGTTAGAAATTTTAAGGGTGTAGTGAAAGAAAATTGGGGTGTGTGTGTGTGTTGAGATTAGTATATCAAAATTTGAAAGTAAATATATTAGATTCATTTAAAACAAATTGGTAAATTTATATTCACATAAAATACATCCATTTCTATTTATTTTTGAACTTGAATTTTTTAATTTATGTTAATTTTATAGTTCAGATTAGTTTATGTGATGCCCGAATTTATATCCGTGTATGTCCCAAAGAGCAAAAAAATTGTGCATTGACACAGATAGTGTCCGCAATACTTTTATGGATACAGATGCAGAACATACACCAACAAAGGATTTGAGATCAAAGCCATTAGATTGATGGCAATATTCTTGCCTATCATAATGTCATACTATTAGAAAACATGATAGATATTAGTAACAACAAAATCCGTCACAAATTCTCCGCCTATGACCAATCTTTCTATATGTGTGTATATATATACACGGTCTATGACCTCTGATGTTTTGGAGTGCGCTGATATGATATTCGCTTATAACAAAAAATTAGTTGAATATTTATATGAGATACCATTGTTGAATGTATTCTAACAGAATGTCACCCTTCAAACTCCACATTAGCCTAATTTTCTGAACCAAGTTAAAAAATGAACCCAACTCGGAGCCCACATGAAAAGCCCAAAAAGGAATTGACCTTATAATAACAAGCCCAAGCAGGGGTGGGGTGCCCAAAGGGCGTACAGAATCCGAATAGAGTTAAAAAATACAATAATAACAATAGAGGATAGGTAATTGATGTTGAAAATTATAAACAAGAGGGGCACATATTTTCTTCGCAATCTTTTCTTATTTTCAGGATGCGAGCTCATGAGGGAGCTTAGGTAAAATCACACCAAGGCAACCTTATTCCCTGGCATACCACCGGGAAGAAATATGTCTCTGGCGAACCAAATATTGCGTTAGCCATCAATCAGATTTTGCGCCTTTCTTAAAGAAAAATGGCAAAAAAATTTTGAAACTGTATCTAACTTTGCAAATGATCGAAAAAGGATTATTCTCTTGCTTCCTTGTTGGTGGCTCTGCGCCTATGCCACCAAGATCTCCTCCAATCCGAGAAGAATTTACTTTGATTTCCTTGTTGCTACTTCTCTCCCGGATAATAATAATAATAATATTAATAATAAAATTTAAGTAACTTTTTTATCTTTTTTTAACTTTTTTCTTTTAGCATTGATTTTGATTGGAACCCATGCGAATATTTGACATGGCTTTCAAGTTAGGTGTAAGTTGCCATTGTCTTCCATTCATAGCCGGTGATTTATGGAGAAAAAAAATGGTGTGCGTAGCTAGGGGTGGGCGCGGAGGTCTGAATTGGTCTGTCCGTCTGAAATCCAAAACATGTCTGACCGAATTTGTACCGACCGAATTCGGCCGAATTAAAACAAACCAAACATGGACATTTATTTATTCGATCGAATGACCAACCGAATGTCTGATATTTTACATCAATAATATAATATTTTCAACATTTGTAAGGCTAATATTATAGTTTATAAAAATTTTAAAATGTAATATACAGTAAATTAATTAAATTCATAAATAAAATTGATATTTAATATATTAAATAACAAAAAATGACATACATAGGATAAAAGTCACTTTTATTATAAGCCAGAAATATTTGAGAGTTATGACCCACCAATCTCTCACATTGATGAAATGACATAAAAAGATGACAAGTAAAGCTAATGATGAAACATTCAAAATTTCAATTATATCGCCAATAGTATATGATGTTTGTTCTGCAAGAAATCATCTGTTCTCATGCAAATGTGAGTGAACAGTTAATCAGGTGCGCTAGTTTCATTTGTTAATTAGCAATTCTATTTATAAAAGTGGTATCAACAAATATTATTAATTAACACTTTGACGGTACCTATTCTTTCCAAGATTGCAAAATTCCTTCACCAACAGTTGCACAAATTTTTCTACTTCAATCACTGCACAATTTCGTTAGTATAAAATTTTTTTACATTATCATCCAAGTATAAATAATCTAACCTTATAAAATAATAAAAATTTATCTTAGATATAAAATAAACTAAACTTAGGATAAATCAAGAGAGATATACACGGCGGCAATGGGCGGCGGTTCGGCGATAGTCCGGCCTACGCAGAGAGCAGGGGCAGACTGAGGCAGGAAGCGACAGATGTTTAGGGTGCCAGTGGAGGCGGGAGCGGCGGACGTAGGGTAGCCGAGACAGGCAACGACAGATTTTCACACGGTGTGCAGAGGGTGGTGGAGACACGAGCAAAGGGTGGTGGTCCTGTGGAGGCAGGCGGTGCAAGCTGGGAGTGGAGGCAGGCGGCGGCGGACACGACATGCAAAGGGTGGCGGAGCTGAGGCCTGTAGTTGCGACAGTGGCGGTTCGGCGGAGGCAAGGGGAGGGTGGGTGAGGGTGGCGGCAAGAAGCTGCAGCGAAGGGTGGCGGCAGGACGCTGCGGCAGTGGCAATATGAATAGTATTTTCATTTTTAGGGTTTAGAAGTTGGGTTTGAATTTGGACCGTCCACAAACGTTGTTCGGGCTCGACAGACAAGTCAGATATTAACTTGGTCGGACAAGTTTTGTCCTATAAAATTTCAGACAAACGCGGACAATAACTTGTCCAACGTTCGTCCGATCAATGCCCACCTCTACGCGTAGTATCGTCCAAGGAGAATACTTTTTGATATTACAATGTGATTGGAAAATTATGTTTAATTATCCAAAAGGGAGTAATATTTTTATAATGACAAAACTACCATCTTATTTAGTTTTATATTGAAAAAAATAAATTGAAATAATCCAAATTAATTTAAATTTAAAATAAAAAAATAAATCTTTTAAAAATTATAGCCACAAACTGACAGTTGGCCACAGATTTGGTCGCCCTTGGTTGAGGGCAACCAAGTCTATGACCGCTCTAAAGTATTGGTTCTTATTAATATCAATCATCATATATTTTTATACGAGAAGTGTGGTAACTAATATAAATATAGGCTCTTAAATTTTTTAAAGTGACTAGTTCTTTTTAGTAAGTTTCATGGACCTATTCACATGGTATCATAACCAATCCACTAAGGGGACTTCCTGTATGTCACATCTCATTAACACTTACATGTCTATTATTTGTGGTGTGAATATAATTTGCACTGTCCGTCTTCCATGTGTTAAGCTTAATATGGCTTGCACGTACGGGGGTGTATTAATAGCAATTGTCCTACATCTGTATATGAAATATATGATAACTGATATAAATGTGGGTTTCTATGTTATTTAAGGTGGTTAGTCATTTTATATTGAAAACCATAGATTTATTTTCACATATCTCTAAGGTTTTGATTAAATCATACAAAATTTCTTAAAGTCATATATACTTAAAAGGTTAAAGAATTGATGGATTGAAGGTTTCTCAAAGTCATATATACTTAAAAGATTAAAGAATTGATGGATTGAAGGTTATATCAAGTGATCCCAGATCCGAGTTTGGGTTGTTGGAATAGGTTCGACAGCGGATCACAAAATCTTGGCAAAGTTCTCTATCTAAAGTCATATGAACTTAAAAGATTAAAGAATTGACGGATTGAAGGTTATATCAAGTGATAGAAAATCAAGTAAAAAATAAAGTTTTGAATTTAATAATCGAAAGCTCATAATTGATGGATTGAAGGTTATATCAAGTGATAGAAAATCAAGTAAAAAAAATAAAGTTTTCGAATTTAATAATCGGAAGCTCGATCAGAAGCACGATCAAAAATTGATTGACGGCAGATTGATTTTTCATTTTATCATTGTCTTGAAATTTTCTTTCTTCTTTACTTTAAAAACATTGTGTGAGGAGTATGAAATTTATTTCCTCTGTAAATAGGCTTGGAACACTTGAATTGAAAATTTCTTCCTCCTTTACCCTAAAACCGTTGCGTGTGGAGTCTGAAACTTATTTCCCCTGTAAATAGCTTTAAACACTTGAAAAAGTTATCGAGAGTGACTTCCTCACTTTCTATATTATTTTATTTGTGTATTCGACTATCTTCATTCATTTTGTAGTGACTCAAGTAAATGTACTTAAAGTGTGTTGACTTTTACTAAGAAGCTTGTTCTTATAAGTAGAGTTTCCTCTCTAATATTTAAAGGAAGAAGCTTGTGCTTGTAAGTTGGATCCTTTCTTTGACATTAAAAAGAAGAAATGTACATTCAAAGAGAACTAGTGAAACCCTATTTTTCTTGATTAGAAAGAATAGAAAAATGTAGTAAATCTATAAAACACTTAAAAATTGTTTGTGTCCTTATTTGTTCAAATACTATTTTTTATTCTTTATTCTAATACCTTTTGGTTTGATATATTCACTTTGGGTTTTACAATAAGAAATTTGATTAGGAATACTAATTTAAGTTTAGTTTGAAATAACTGTTTCGCTTGAATTAAATTCTTATTTTAATTCCAAAGAATTGTTTATCACATGTAAAATTCGACTTGATATGTTCGTCTCATTCCATTTATGAATTGCTTCCTTATTTTTACTCTAAGTATTATTTCCATGCTTATTTGATCTTGTAAAGTATATACTAAGTGTTTGTTCTACTAATTTTTCTTTATTTTGAAGGAGCGAACTTTGCACAAAGTTAAGGGCGGCCAGATATGGATGCCCTAGTCCCATGGTGGCCAATTCTACCCATCGATTATGGCAGCCTTATTTATTTTTTAAAAAAATATTAAATTTGACCCTTCGGGTATTTTAGATAATTTATATTTTTTAGTAAATAGGCCTGATTTTTCCAATGCTTGGTAATATCGAAAAAGTGTTTCCGTTGCTCTTAAAAAGCTCTTGCCTTTAAGTATAAATTTGCTATTATTAATACATCGTTTATTATTTTGTGTGTCATAATGTATTGAATATTGGTCCGGAGATCGACGTCAAGAAGCATTGTTTAATTATTTGAGCTAAGATACAGAGATGATAAAAGTCACCTTTAATTAAACGGCATGCTATATATAATAACCAAATACTACATATTTTCTGAAGATGCATCTCCAAATCACTTCGTCTTCCGAGCCATGCAACATCTTTAGCTGGGAAAGTGTGGCTGGGCCTGTGCATGGGAATCCATGGCTGCAGCGTGGGCCGGCTTGGCCTCCCAGTAATGCATCACGGCAGCACCCGATAACACTGCCAGGGTCAGGGCCTGGGCATGCATTCTGTAGCACTCAAATAATAATGTGTATACCATGGATCAAATTTATTATAAGGTTTCAGATCATTGTTGAATATTGATGGGTAGTGAGCTAATTAATTACCTGGCATGGATGAGCTTCAGACTAGGCTTCAATGGTGATCTTGCACTTGCACTGTATGCGAGTGAACCAGCAACGGCAGATGCCCAGAGAGCGCCTAATCATAAACAGGAGACACTCAGAAATAATGTAAAGATCAATGATACGGTGTGAGGGGAGAGGGAAGAGATCAATAAGTGTCAAATATTGTACCAATGCTTGAGAGTTTGTGCTCTCGAATCCAAGACTGGAGTGACTCCATCTCGTCTTCAATGCCCGAATAGGAAGCGAGAAGAGATGTTATAGAGAGGGGTGGGAGACGGCAAGGGGGTGGATGGTGGGAGAGCTTGAGCTTTTGGATTGAAGAGAAATGGGCAGTGCCCGGCAGTATTTATAAACTACAACGTGCACCTCATGTTGTCCTTGCAAAAGTTTAGAACAGTTGAATGGTTTCAACGTCCCCCATGGTTTGGGATGAAACCTGGGACTTATACCTACAGCGATTGACAAACTGTTGGCCCTCACCTGACCTGCATTTTGGTGGTGCTCTCCTTGCAATTATACTCGCCTTATTCAAGCATTGTTCCCACTTGCATTTTTTCTTGTAGCTAGGTCATAGTTTTTTGCAGAAGTCGCTGGCAGATGAGCTGCCAGGCCTCAGAGCAGATAAAAACAGAGATTCCGTACATGGTTCACTCCTCCTTATTGTGGGCTCATTTGAAGGGGCTTAAAAAAATACTCTTATTATCTCCCTACAATGTGAGTCTAATGCATGAAAACTTTGAGTTCGATCGGTCGGGTGTGTGTACCAAATGGTATTATTTATGCTTTGGGGGGAAAAAATATAATAAAAGAAAATCATCCCTGGTTGACATAAAAGAAATAAAGTATTTATAAAATTAATAACTAATAATTAATGACAAAAATATTGATTTCACATTAAAAGTTATCAATTTTTTAAATATTAGATAACAAAAAAATAATTAAGATTTTATGAAGTGACCCTCTTTTTTAGTTATAAAAATGAATAAAATGAAAAACACTCTTAGAGAAATTTATATTTAAATAGTAATTACATTCACCACCGTTAAAAACACACAGAGAAAAATGAGGGAATTTTCTCTTAAAATTATTTCATAATTAATTAGCTCAAATTTTTATTATAGCAGATTTTTTGTCAATTACAATTTAAAATTTTTTCATACAATTTTGCATATCCAAAAAAATTTTTTCTTTGAAGAAAAATTTTTGGGAACTTCATTAAAAAAAATTTCCTAAAAACCCTTTTTTTAATAGAGGAAGCTTTTTATAATACAAATATATTTAATTTCTTCCTTCCCATTCAAATCCTTGTTGTTGTTGTTTGTTAGTTATTGAAAGAAGGCATGGCTCCCGACGGCAGTATCGCAAGAGCCCCTCTTCCTCGGCCCTTCTTCCTCCGCCGATTTCGGCACCAGCACCGGCTCCAACTCCGGCGCCTCGCCCGCCGGGTGCCTTCGCCGTGCCGACAAACATGCCCGTCATGTCCCTTGTATGGGCGAGCTCTTTTGTGGCTGCTGTTTGCTGCTTTTGAGGTTCGGATTGGGGGGCTTTTAGGGTTTCAGTTGTTTCAAGGATTGTGTTCTTTGGTGATGGTTGGTGGATCCAATTGAGGTTTGGATTGGTATCATTTTTGGTTTACTGGATGTGTTTGTGTGGGTTGTTTGCCATGGTTTCATGTGGGAGCTCCTGGTGAGGCCGAATAATGTTTTGATTGAAAGGGCTTGTTGTGTCATTAGTGTTATCGTTAAATTCTTGAGCAAAAAGTCCTCTTTTGATGGTTCCGGATGTGGCTTGTTTGCCTAGTTTAGCTTGTCAATTATGGAAGATATTGTGCATGTGGATGGCGTAATTTTCTCGCAACGGAGCATTGCCAGCATAATTGCAACATAGTTGGTGTTGTTTGTGGCTTTTGGTGTGTCTGATGAGATTCTTCATTTATTTAAGACAGAAAATGAAGTTTCAGGTGGTTTTTTAACAGTTTATAACCTCTCTGAAAGAGGGTGTTGCTCATGCATATTTGAAACCACCATTATATACGGGTGGTGAATGCAACTTTTGATTGTCCAAATAACAATCTAGTGTGTGCTTGCTTTCTTGTATTTCTTTGTTTTATTCTGTTTGTGAATCATTGTGTACCTTAGCTGTGGCAATATTTCAGTAGTGTCAATTGTTTGTGGTCAAGAGCTATTTATGAATTGACCGATGCATCTTTTTATCCAGATATTGTAGCCTGTGCTGGTGGTGAGCAGTCCAAGCATTCTATTCCCAAAAGCCGACAAGCTATGCTGCAAAAGAAGAAAGATAAGAGGAAGAGTGTCATGGCCACTGCGCCTATGAGTTGCCCTCCCGCAGGAAGGACTAGGAGTATTAAGTATGTTTGCTTTCACATATGATAGTGCCTTTCTTCAAATGAATGGTTATGTGCTATATGTTCTCAAGCACATTGACTTCGATTAGGCACAGACAATTATTCTAAATTGATTGTCTCGATAAATTTTGTTTCAGGTTTTTTATGTTCTTTAGATTTTTTTTTCAATCCACACATTTCTTAAATTCTGAAATAATTATCTATATTACCATTGGAAGTTTTCCTTTTTTTTTCTTTTTCTTCTCTTTTTTTACAAAATGTATGAGATAATTCTTCTGTGCAATATGTGGCGTTAAATCACTTATTTGGAAAATCCTATGTGATTTGTAACAGTAATGAGGACTGATGCTTGGATACCTGTTTTTACTGATGGTGGTGTTTTCACAATGTAAACATTCTGATTACGGATAAGAGCTTTGGTTTGACACAAAATCAGGCAAAAAAGACACAAAGTTAAATAAAGAATTTTCCATGTGAAAGAATGTTGGGCTTTTAAACAACTGTCTCCAGGAAGCTTTTTAGCCACGCCCACCTTATCTGCGCCTGGGATATCCATCAAAGTCACTTACGTGACTACGTCTAACCCACTTTATTTCACTAACAAAGCCCAGAATATCCTAGCTGTAGCTAGGTTGCAAATAAGGTGCACATGGCTAAAATTTTACCTCTTAAAATCATCACAAAAAACAAAAGATAAAAAGGGGAGAATGCTTTTAATCTATGCTATCAAAATAACAAGATGGGAAACCTTGGCTTAAAATGAAGCATTTTCCCTAAATCAGAGCCCTTACAGGTGTGATAATAATTCTTTATTTCTGCTTCATACTCCATAATTTTTTTTAACCCATACTTGTATTATTTTATAATTGTCTAGAAGTAAATGAAGTAATTTTTATGTCACTTCAAAGATGCTCTTTGGGACAGGGCAACTGTTGAAATTAGTGATATCAACTGCTGTAAATGGGCTGATAGTCCTGTTGTTGCATGTAGAGGTAAATTTGGTATTAGGTAGTGCTAGCTTATCCGGTTGACATACATAATCCCTTTTTGATTGCATCTGAGAACAGCTTCATTTTGTATTCTTTATCTCTTTCCCATCTCTTTTGTGTTCCATGGCTGTGTGCTTTTAACTTTTCTTTTCTCACTTGTCAATCTTTGTATATCCCTTGTTATAATTTTCCTCTTGTTTTATTAAGAGCAAACAACATGATTTTTTCATTCATATGCTTTATTCATTTATCATGACTCTCTAAGACATGCTTCTGTTTGTGCCACAGATCTAAGAGAGTAAATGATGCTCCTGGTCTGCTTAAGTCCTCTTCAGCATCTCCTCCTGCAAGTACCAAGGTCTACCTCCCATCTATCCTCCTATTATGTGTATTGGAATTGTATGATGAGCATTTACTAATTTCGAACTATGAATTTTAGGTGACAACTTTACTAACTAATCAATGTCAATAAAGAGCTTACGCATGACCTGAATTTTGGTAGCTTACAGTATTACTTGCATTCATAACAATGTTTGTAAGCAGCTGATGAATAACATGTGCTTTCGTTATCTCACGTATTTGTGTAAATTGTCTGTACGTATCTGACCTGTTGTGCTGGTCTTAAAGGAGTTAGTGTGTCCTTTATTGGTAAATGTTTCAATCACTGTGTCTTTCAACTCTACTGGGCATCTAACTAGGGCATTTTCCCGTTTTCTTTCATTCCTTGAGGAAACTACATGTGAACTGTTCTGTTGTGGGCATGATTCTCTTGGCCTTGCCTTCGTCAAACAGTAAGGCATGGATTTGAGGTTTCTCTCTGTGTTAATCTTGGAGCTTCTCTTGTTTCAAGTTGTGTTATTGGGGTTGGCTATAATGTAACAAAGTGATCAATTATGGGAACAATTGATTTATGGCACATACAAATTATTCTGAAGTTTGCTTTTCTATTTTATTATTGCCAGTTCTGACTACAATTGTTTTGACAATCCGCATGTTGTTTGATGCATCCTGAGAACCATATGCATATTTGTTTGGTTGTATGTTCAAGTAACTATAAAACTTTATTATGCTTTAAGCTGCTTGGTTATTCGTCCTTTTGTGCCAAAGACTTTGAGATGTATTAACTTGTGTCTATGCCTTCTGCATCTTAATTTAGCCTTTGAGCTACTCGTCTTTTTGGCAAATTTCGTATGAAATATGGTACTGTTCATAACTATCTCCAGGCCAAACAGAGACGACGACATTCGATGCCTGATTCTGTCAGAAAGCCTCCCAGAAGGCTCATACACCCTCCCAGAAGATTTCATTAAAAAACAGAAAGCCTATTTTGCAGAAATCGATGCATTGAACTGGAAGAAGAGAAGGTGTAAGCAAGCGAACTGGATTAGATTGCGGTTGTTCCACGAGGATGTTCATTTCCACTTTCTGTACATATATTAACCTAATTGACAAAACTCCCTCCCTCACTCTTAACTGTGGGGTGGCAATATAGAGGAGAGACCCGGGCAGACAAAAAGGCCCACGATTTGGTTTGATTTGCTATTTTTTTGTTTGCATCGATTTTTAAAAATCAAAATAGAATCTTCGTCACAAATAAACTGCAGCGAAATTGAAATAACATCGAACCAAATTTTTGAAATTGGTTTGGAACAATTAGTCCGGCCTCTTCGTTGCTTAAACGACCGTGTCTAATGTATCCAAAATATGTCTGATCAAATTTTATTGATGGATTATAATTAAATAAAAATAAATTAAATATAGATATTATTTTATTCGACCGAATAATTAAATAAATGATTTATAAAAATTATAAATTAATAGTATAAATGATATTTTAAAAATATATTACTAAATTATCATTAATAATTATTAAATTTAAAGTACGGTAATCTTATTTTTTGAATCTTTTTATTGGAACATAATATTTATTTATTCAAATATTTGAAAAAAATTGATTTTAATTTTTATACTAATTGATATGAAAAAACCTAAGAAAAATAAAAATAACAATGATTATATAAATAAGATATTAATTAATTGTTTATAAGGAAAATCAATATTTATAATAAAAAAATTAAATAATTCAATAAATAAGAGATAAAAATAGATTTCTACGTTAAATAAATTTTAACCGTATCTAAATGTGACCGGCTTAACCAAAAATTATGACAGTGATCGATGGACTTTTATCCGAGGTTAAATACTAAGCAGCAGCAGAGGAGGCTGATATGCGTTTTATTTAGATTTGGAGTTGGAGTTGGAGTTGGATGCCTACCTTGTATGGAAATTAAATGAGCAAGATTTGGAGACGCCTGCTATAGCCGCCCATGGAGACGCCCTTAGGCCATCATCAACGTTCAGGCCTGAGGGCGTTTCCAGCAGGTGTTTTCAAAAACGTTTCAAATTAAATTCCAAATCCATGCCTCGCGAGGGAGTGACTCGCTCCACCCGAAAAGGAAGACAGAGAAACCGATAAGCCGCCCCCACACAGACTCTCTCTTCCTCCTCGCTCACTACTCCCCTCCTCAAAACCCTACCTTCTTCCTCCTCCTCCAACCCCACTTCACCAACAATGGAGGTCTCTTTCCACCTACTCCGCCCTCTACCCCCTCCCCCTCGCCTGTCCCCCACCGCCGGACCCTCGTCTTCCCCTCCGCCGCACCCGCCTCCGTCCCCTCTCCTTCGTCCGAAACTCCGCCGAAGAAGCCGAGTCCCCCGACGCCGCCCGCCCGGAGAGCGCCCCCGTGAGTCCCGCGGTTTTCGGGGCCAAGAAGGAGCTGACCCCGCTGCAGGCGGCCGTGGACGCCATGGCCCCGCCCGTGCGGCTCGCGTCGTCCGTGGTGGTCGTGGCCGGGGCGCTGGCCGCCGGATACGGGTTGGGGTTTCGGGTGGGGGAGCCGGAGCGCGGCGGCCGGTGGAGCGGCGGCGCTCGGGGCGGCAGGCGGGGCGCTGGCGTATGCGATTAATTCGTGCGCTCCCGAGGTTGCGGCGGTGAACTTGCATAATTATGTTGCCGGTTGCGATGATCCCGGGGAGGTGAAGAGGGAGGTGGTGGAGGGGATTCCCAAGCGGTATTCGGATTTAATAGTTTTTTTCCCCCGTTTTCTGTGTGTGTTATAATTCTTGGTTCATTTAAGCATTTGAGACTAGAGTTGGATTTGTGTTTTCTTTTTTTCAATAATATTATAGTTTTTGTCTTATGCTTGATTTGAGAGTGACTAAATCTGATTCACGGTGACAATACTTGATTACATTTATATGCATATATGTATGGATTGGTTTGTGAACGAGTTAATTAAATAAATCATTTCGTAGAACTATGATTATCTTAATTAGATCGTTTCGACCTAGACATTGCAGCAAGGTAGGTCCATATTAGTTGGTATTCGTGGAGCTATGGGCCTTTGCATTTTGTGGGTGTGAATTAGAGGACTAGGGTGTTTTAGAACTCCTGTAAGTGGAGTTAGGATCACCATTCTAGCTATCATCTCTCTTGATATAGCACAATTCATAGTTTTTAGACACTCAAAAGAATAAGTCATTACTGCAAAATGAGAAGCATCAAGGAGTTCGTCATCTTGGCTGTTACTGGTTAAGAAATGAAAAGGAAATGAATATGGATTTTTGGATCTGACATTGATTTTTAATCTAAGTTTGATTTAATATCAGATGGATTTAGTACCATTTGAGATAGAAGGAAAGAAAATGAAAAATAAAGTGGACTGGTATTGTATGTGATGAGTGACCAATTTTTGAATCTGATGAACATGATGGGAAAAAAGTATCTTTTCACTGGAGGAGAAAGTGAGGGAATAGCTTGAAAGGTCTGGTTTGGGATGGTGAGAAGAGCTTGAAGGTGCACTTTATAACCACAAAATTCTTATATGTCTAAGAAGCTAGTATGGATTATGCTATGGCATTATTTTACATAGAAATCGGCGTACGGTAATGTTGGTTGTAATAATTTTATTGCTTATTTTAACGAGAAGTGCCCCCACATGAGTCGATCTTCAACATATATGTGTTTGTTTATCACGATTTCAACTGCTTAAAATTTTACATTTGAGTGTCTCATATTATTATGGGAGTTTTTCATGAAACTTCTACTTGATTTGGTCTTTCTATTATTGTTTTTTAAAGATTAAAAGGGGATTTTTCTATTGATTTGTGTTAAATTCTTCAATCATTCATGTTTTGCATAAATGTGCTGTCTTTATCTAACAAATTGAAATCATTATTTTTTTTTAGAAAAAATTAAGTTATTTTATGCTTTAGCTGATGGTAATCACAACAGTGAATTCTATTTTTCAAAAAAAATGGAGGGTGTTTGAGCTATTGCTTGTTTATTTTTTGAGATTATATTTATTAGCACATTGTGATTTACCATAAAGATACTGGCTTACTTCTTGCAGTTGTGGTGTCAGCAAAGATAATGAAGCCTTTAAAGCTGAGCTCTGTGATTTGTACAGCAGGTATGATCCTACTGATTTTTTGTTGTCAAATATGTTTTTTGGAATGCTTGCGCTAAAATTGGCTTTGTAATATTAGTTTATTAAGAACCCCTGTGTTATTTAAAGTGTTAATTAAAAAAGAAAGCTTGTACCTTAGGCATATACAATGTCCTTGGTTGGTGGTTATGTTATTTGTATTTGAATACCTTGTTTCAGATTAGACTAGATAGTTTGAATGTGACATGATTATAAGCGCTGAGGGGTTTATAGTTGAAAGATTTTGGTTATTTTTAATGTTAGATGTTTTTCAACTAAAATGTGTGTACGTCAATTTATCTTTAAGCTATTAGTATCATTTTTTCTTTCTTTCTTAAGTAACATTCTATATATTTGACACAAGGCTCTTGATGTATCTATTCCAGCTGACTCCTCTAAAATGTATATAGAACAGCAATTAGACAAATCTCCAAACATTTTGAATGGTTGAGGCTGATATCTTATTTTTATGGGAGGAGCATTCACAGTTGTTCACATGTTATAGGATCTAGAATCATTCCCAGTTAGTTTCATCTTAGTCTAAAGTTAATGGAAATTGAAGAAAATTTGATAGAAAAACATTGAGAATCTCTACTGCTAATGAGGAAGGGTTTGGATAGAGAAACATCAATACATCTACGATTTCCCTTCTTTCAAGTCCTTGACTCTCGTGTAGAAACAATTGACTAATTTAGTGATCTTTGCTGTTATGACTCTTAATTCTTGTGGTTTTCTTTGCACTTTCAATTTGTGAATCTTTTGAGAGAATCCTAATTTCACTTTGTTTGTATCAAGTTCTTCCTTGTACTGTTTAAGTATGGTCTGACAAACCCAAGAAGCACATATTCATGAAAATCAGAAACTGAAAGGAAAATCCAAAAGGAAAAGGAGAGACATTTATACCTAAGAAGCATTTGAAAAGGAAGTTTTAGCATAAAGAAGGTGCTTCTTGAAGTAAAAAATTTGATGAAAATTAGCTTCAACAGGAAGCTAGTTATAGACCTCAGTGATGAATAAGCATTGAGATGTGAGCAAAGCATTCTCAAGTTCTACTGTTGCCTATCCAAATGGATAGACCTAGCAGATATAACTAATCAAGATGAATCCTAAGGCCGAGGAGAAACCAAGATTTTGAACTTTCATAAATAATATTTGGAA
The DNA here is from genome assembly GCA_033002965.1 of Piper betle. NCBI lineage: Eukaryota > Viridiplantae > Streptophyta > Magnoliopsida > Piperales > Piperaceae > Piper > Piper betle. The sequence goes on along the minus strand of JAURVB010013496.1, from coordinate 51,120 downwards.
TTGAATGTCACAGTTTCACCTATAGGCTATAGCTATAGTGGGATAGAAAGCAATTCCTAGATTCAGGGCTTACTTGTAGAGCTTTGTCATTTTGGTTTTTTTGCCCCTTCTATATGGTTTTTCAAGTAGGTGTCTCATATTTGAACAGTCCATATTAGCTGTAACAATTGATTATCACAATTACAACTGACCTAAATTTTTTGTGCCTGTAACTTTAGAGCCCCCTTTGTTTTACCAATTTATTAGCAACTTGTATCTCATTATTAGAACCAAGTTATGATGATAATGGCCATTTTTTTCTGTTTTTTTCTTTAAATTCTGATATTGGTTAAGTTTTTAGGAATTTACCTGACTGACATATAAAAATGGTGCTATTTTTGTTAAACAACTGAAATTAAGAATGATTGACCTTTTTGTCTTTTGTGGTATGATATGTTTTTCTCTCATAACTTGTGCTCTTTGGGAAATTGGAAACTCTTTTGTACTTCTTTTTTGTTCTTCTGGCGGTTGCTGCTTGCGGTACGGTCACATGTTATCTAATTACTTTTAGTTAATTCGATAGATTTGTGTCATCCGTCCTGCCTCCTGGAGGCGAAAATCTCAAAGGGAATGAAGTAGATTTGATCTTAAAGTTCAAAAATGCACTTGGTATAGATGATCCGGATGCGGCTACCGTTCATATGGAGGTAGACTTGTATAGATTTTGTTCAGTATCTGTGTATTATACAGGCCAAAGGTTTCTTTATCTGTTGATGTAATTGACATCAGAATGTACCAGTATCTGAATTTGTTTAGCTCTTTCTATGATTTTTATTATCCAAGCATCTATTTTCTGATAGCTTTTCTGGATCTTTCTTTATTCTTTCATACTAAGTTCCTTCTTAAGGATGATCTGTTACTTTTAATTAATATTATTTTACTATTTTTTGTGGGCTCTCTTTATCTGTATGGCATTTTCGGAGTTCATTTACCTATGTGCGATGAAAATTGTCTTTCTGGATCTATTTATTTTTTACTTAATCTCTTTTTACACATTTATATATCAGTTGTTTATTGAGCTCAAGTTTCTCCGTTTTTGGTTGTGTACTACTTAGTTAATGTTCTTTATTGCTTGAAGATTGGTAGAAGAATATTTAGAGAGAGACTTGAAACTGGTGACCGTGATGCAGATATTGAACAACGGCGGGTGAGTTTTGTTATAAATTCTAATTGTTTTTTAGATTTAAAAAGAATCTTAACTTGACCATTATTAGTGAGGTTTCAGTGCAGGCGTTTCAGAAACTCGTCTATGTTTCGAATGTTGTCTTTGGAAATGCTTCAACTTTTCTATTGCCTTGGAAAAGAGTTTTTAAGGTTACTGATGCCCAGGTAAGAGACAAGCCCCCATCTACTGCTCATTTTGGAAAGCCTTTTTGATTGAATAGTCACTGTCTAGAAACCTTGATAGTTTCAATGGTTTGTTTATGTTTTATGTTCATTTTGCTACCACTTATTGCTTCTGTTTTATGGTCCACTAAAATTTGGAATGATCTTCTAGGTGGAAGTTGCCATTCGGGACAATGCCCAAAGGCTGTATGCTATAAAGTTGAACTCATTTGATTATGGTAATTTTTCTGGCCTTTTTCTAATCAGTCAGCTCTGTTGTATTACTTGCAAGGAATACCTATTTTGCATTGGTATTATTATTTAATTGAAAGAGATAATTGGAAATATTACTTTAGTTGTGTCTATTTTTTAAGTACCTGTTTTAGGCTTTGGTCTGTTATTGAGTTTAAATCTAGATCGTGTCTTAATTTTTTGATTTGTTTTTCTCAATTGGTTATTCTGTACAATATCCTGATGAATAATTGTGTTTTTAGATGTCAACGAAGTCCAGCTAATTGATCTAAAACAAGCACAGCTATCATACCGACTTTCAGATGAGGTACTGTGTCCTTTTATTTTTATTTTTCCAGAGTTCTGTAATTGTTTGATAAACTTTTTTGTTTCTCTCTAAAATTTTAGGTTGCAGCAGACATGCTTAGAGAAAAAGCTAGGAAATTGGTGGAACAGACCATTTCTTCTGCTGTTGAAGCTTTGAAATCTCGGATGAGAATAGCGTAAGACATTTTCATTGTTTCTTCCCCTGATTATTGTGTTTATTGGTGGATTAATATCCTTCAACATTCAGTCTCCCTTCCCGCCCCCTCTGAGAAGTAAATAGTTATAGTTTGATGTGCATGAGGAACAACACAGAATTGTGTTGTCTGATTATTTTCTTGCGTCTTTTTAATTCATAATTTCGTATAATTTTCTTTGCCCAGTTTTGTTTCTTTCCTCTAGAATTACTCCTCTGTTTGTTTCCCATCACCATTGAGGTGAATCTCTTTGGAGATAGAAAATCTTGGACTGGTTTGGTAGTTTGATGATATTCAATGTTTTCAAACTGCAAGCGTCAAGTTTCAGTCTTTTTTCTTTTGGCTTATGAGTCTGTGGGTGCTTTACAGGGGATCTCCAGACATTACTGAAAAGCTTGAAAAGATCCTAGCTTTTAATGATTCACTTATTGCTCTTAGTAACCATTCTGAATCTAGCCGTTTTGCTCCAGGGTTAAGCCCCATATCCTTGATTGGTAGGTGGATAATCTTCCTTCAAATTCCTTTGTTGTGCCAAGTATAATGGAGGCATTGTTTGATGTGGCAATGCTGTTGTAGGTGGTGAGTTTGACAATGACAGAAAAGTTGATGATCTAAAAGTTCTTTACCGAGCGTATGTGACGGATGCCTTTTCTAGTGGACGAATAGATGGCAGCAAGGTGCATTCTGATTCCTTATGTTGTCCTGGACAGTTTCATTTCCAAACATAAACAATCTCTTTTCCGCTTAAATTATGGTCTCTCTGTATGCCCTCAAGGCATTTTGTATTTTCAATTAAAAGAATTTTTTCTTTCATACGTGTGTAGCTTGTGGCTTTCAACAATTTGAAGAATATCTTTGGATTAGGCAAACGTGAGAGTGAAGCCATTATACTAGATGTTACCACAAGAGTGTACCGCAGGCGCCTTTCACAGGCTGTTTCCAGTGGTGACCTTGATACTGCACCGAGTAAAGCATCTTTCCTTCAAAACCTTTGTGATGAGCTCCATTTTGACCCTGAGAAGGCAAAGGAAATTCATGAAGGTACTTGATTTGTTGGACTCTCTTTATTATATGTTATCTTGCATTCTTCTACTGTATGAAACGAATCATAATCGCAACTCAGTGATGAAACTTATTTCTTGAACCACTGTATTGCTGATGTTGTAAAAGCCCTTTTTCCTTCCAGAAATTTATTACCAGAAGCTGCAACAGTCAGTTGCTGATGGCGAGTTGAGTGATGAGGATGCAGCTGTATTGTTGCGATTGCGTGTTATGCTTTGTATTCCTCAGGAAACTGTTGATAAGGTGAAAGCAGATATTTGTGGGCGTATATTTGAAAAGGTTAGCCATCTCTTTTAGCGTACTTTTTTTGAAAAAATCAGTCAATGTTGTGTTATTTGTTGTGTGCACTTTGCTCAAACCAGCTGCATGCATTTGTTTTAGGTTTCAATTAATGAGATGCATTTGGTGAGGGTTGCCGTATTTTGGTTTATTTGTTGATGGTGTACTTTTAAACTAACAATGACAGGTTGTGAGTGAAGCCATTGCTGCTGGTGTTGATGGGTATGATGCTGATGTTAGAGCTTCCGTAAGAAAGGCATCAAAAGGCCTGCGCTTAAGTCAGGATGTAGCTTTGGATATTGCAGGCAGAGCAGTAAGTATCTTTACATAACTGATATCGAGAACTTGTCAACTTATTGCAGCTAACAGCTGATCTGGTTTTCTCTTATAAATTGACATTGACTTTTCAAGCCTCATGGAGGATTTGGGATCATCTCTTATTTCAAAAATGTTCTTTAGCAATTCGTTGAGCTATGCTGTTTATAATATATGTTGCTAATAATGATAACAAAATCTGTAGTTACATGTGGGTTGTCTTGTTTCTTTGTGCAGGTGCGGAAGATGTTCCGAAACTACATTCAACGGTCTAAATCATCCGGAAGCAGAACTGAGGCTGCAAAAGAATTGAAAAAGATGATAGCATTCAACACATTGGTAGTTTCTGAACTAGTGGCTGACATAAAAGGAGAATCTATTAGTGAATCAGTTGTTAAAGAGCCAGAAAATGCCAAGTTGGAGGACGAAGATGACGAGTGGGAGTCATTACAAACACTAAGGAAGACAAGACCTAGTAAGGAGCTTGAAGCTAAACTGGGCAAGCCTGGTCAGACAGAAATCACGCTCAAAGATGATCTTTCTGAGCAAGAACGTGTTGATCTCTACCGAACATACTTGCTTTATTGTCTGCAGGGCGAAGTTACAGTTGTTCCATTTGGGGCACAAATTACCACCAAGAAAGACAACTCAGAGTATTTAGTGCTTAATCAGCTGGGTGTTCTATTGGGTATGTCAGGGAAAGAGATAGTGGCTGTCCACCGAAACTTAGCTGAGCAGGCCTTCAGACAGCAGGCTCAGGTGATTTTAGCTGATGGAAAAATAACGAAGGCGCAGATTGATCAGCTTAATGAAGTGCAAAAGCAGGTGGGCCTTCCTCCTGAAGCAGCACAGCAAGTTATTAAGAGTATAACCACAACGAAGATGGCTGCTGCTGTTGAAACAGCTGTTAGTCGGGGAGAAATTGACATAAAACAGATCAGGGATTTGAAAGAAGCAGGTGTGATTGATTTGGACAGCATGGTGTCAGAAAGTTTGAGGGAGAATTTGTACAAGAAAACCGTGAAAGATATATTTTCTTCAGGTACTGGAGATTTTGATGAGGAGGAAATCTATAAAAATATTCCTGCAGACTTGAAAATAAATCCCGAGAAAGCGAAACGAGTAGTTCATGATCTGGCAAGTAATAGATTGTTTGAATCATTAGTACAAGCCGTTGCTCAATTGCGACAACGAAAACCGAAAGAAGCTGTAAGTATTCCTGCTTGTTTATATACCTCCAAAAAATACCGAGCCAAGTTTAATATCATTGCTGGTTGATTGTTGTTTTCCTTCAAACCGAGTACATTAGCAAATCATGTTTATCGTTTGCTTCTCTCTTTTTGTACTAGTATTTTTGTGTTGGTCATCATTGCCATCATCATCCGCCCCTTATATAATGATAAGGGAGGATATTCTATTTTATCTAATTATTTTTGTTATTTTCATCATTTTCCTTACTGGTTAAGTTTAGAATTGGATATTATATCAAGGATCTTGGAAATTGCAGGTTTCGAGTCTAAATGACTTGTTGGCATGCGATAAAGCCGTGCCGTCTCGGACCTTATCATGGCAACTACCCGAAGAACTCATAAGTTTATATGCTGCCTACGCGAAAGCTAACCCCCCACCAGAGAAGTTGTCACGCCTTCAGTATCTTCTTGGCATTAGCGATTCAACAGTAAACGAGTTGCAAAACAACCCGACCGGTGGCGATGAAGATGAAGATGAAGCTTTTGTATTTTGATGCCATCCAAATTTTGTAATTTAGTCATGTTGAGTTGTTGTATCAATTATTCAAAAGTTCAAGTAACAAGATTTAGCCATTGATTGATACCCATGAGGTCTTATCGAGTATTTAACCCACGTTAACTAATAATAAACCGTGTATTTCTTTGTTAAAAATATTTTAGCTGGATTGTGGCACGGCAATGTCACAATCACAAAGATATAAATTCCATCGGCAAAAAATTTTAATTGGCTCTTTCTTCAAACGGAGGATGTTAACTGAAGTGCAGAGCGCAATTTCGAAATTTATGCAGAAAATGCAGGTTAGACGAGCGAAATATATGATACGTTTATGTATTAAGAGTCTGATACGCGATGATCAAAGTTTGAGGGGATTCACTTTTTATTTATTTTATTTTCTAACCAAGATACTTGTCATTTATTTGAATCATTTTAAAGGTTTTAAGCGTGAAATGACCCTGTCTTATATTGTTTTTCATATGTTGAGATATTGGAAATAAATAATAATAACATTTCAATTTTTTTCCCCAAAAGCCATTACGAATATTTTTGTGAGAATTATTTTATGTTTATAATATTATTTCTTGGGTCATGATATAGAAAATTGACGTGTTAAAAAAGTTGGAGTTGAGCATTAGAGAAAATAATGACTAGTAGAATCTAGTTCTAAATAATCAAGCTTGGTACGTATTAAATTTATTTATGAGATTTCATCAGCCAACAACAAATTAGCACCTAAGAGATATTATTAATAGTATTTTTAGAATTTTAATAATTAAAAACTGTTATCATCGTATTTACATATTTAATAAGTTTTTTAAAAATAAAAATGTGGACTTACTCAGTTAATAAAAAATTAAAGTGGTTAAATTTTTACTATTTAGTAAACAAATTTGGTTTTATTCAGTGATGCGTAAATCGGCCGATTCCACTCTGAATCAGCCGATTTAAATCGGATCGGCGGTGATCCAATTTAAAAAACCCTATAAATCGGCTAGGCTCGAATTGGTCCGCGAATTGGCCGATTTGAGCCAATTTTCACCCGATTCGAGCTGATTTCGGAATCGGACTCGAATCGGCCAATTCTGGCCGGCGGTGGGGAGGTGGTGAGGGCAGTGATGGACAACCCAGGGGGTGCTAGGCTGGGTGGCAACGGTGGCTGGGGATGGGGTAGCGAGGGTGAGCGACGAGGGAGGCGATTGGGCGACAGGGGACTGGGCGAGGGTGGCGGAGCGGGGCGGGGGGCGAGGGGGAACGATGGGGTGACAAGGTTGTGAGGGTGACTTCGGGGCGGCGGGAAGGAGGCGAGGAGGGGGGTGACGGGGGTGGGACAGGGGACGATAGGGCAACAGGGCGACAGGGAGGCAAGGGCAGCGACCAAGTGGCGGGGCGGGGCGACTGAGGCGATCAAGGGAGGGTACATGGGTGGCAGTAGGGGGAGACTCGACTCCAACTCAAATAAAAAATAATAACTAATTCTAAATAATTTTAAAAAAAATCCAAAAAATATGAAAAAAATATTATAAAATATAATACACACTATAATATAAAAATTATATCAGAATGACATATTTTATACTAATAACCCACTAATTTTGACTAGGTTAAAATTTCTATATAAGACTAATTCAAGCCGATTCAACTAGACCGATTTCTATTCGATTTAGACCGATTCCGAGTCACTTGAAAACCGATTCCGATTCTCATTTTAATTTTTACAAGTATGATTTATTACAAGTTAGACCGGCGAGACCAACTCGAACCCCTCCTTCCCCACACACCCGACCCGTAACCCTAACCCCCACCACGGCCCTCGCCTTCTTCCTCCCACCAATCACCGCCGCCGCCGCCGGCAGAACAGCTGCACAAACTGTCGGAATCCCTTCCTCTCGCCGACCTTACATTGAGCAACACCAACCATGAAGAAATCGGGCAGCAAGAAGTGAAATCGGTAAAACCACTTCGTCGATTCGATTCCTCCTAACAATTTTCGACCGCAACGTCGATCGAAGCATGCTAGGAGGCTTGTACGGAGATCTCCCCCGCCATCCTCGGCGGAGGAGGAGCGCAGTACCAACTCCACGGTGTGGTCGAGCAGCGCCAAAATGGCGCCGCCGGCCCTGCGTAAGCCCTCCGTCTTTGCCCCGCCGCCGTCGGTCTTGCGTCCGCAGCAGTCGCAGAAGCCGAAGCCCGCTGCTCCGAAACCGGCGGCAGCGCCGGCGGTGCGGGATGATAGTGGCGCGCGGAACGGCTCACTGCCGGAGCAGCCTGCGCTCGTGGCGGTGACGTCGAATGTGGTTGAGGAGTACGACCCGGTGCGGCCGAATGACTATGAGGAGTACCGGAGGGAAAAGCGGCGCAGGGCGGCGGAGGCGGAGATGAAGAGGGAGGTGGAGAGACGGCGGCAAGAGGAGGAGGAGAGGGAGAGGAGGGAGCGGGAGGCTGCGGAGAGGGAAAAGGAGAGGGATTTGAACATTTCGGGTGAGGAAGCGTGGAAGCGGAGGGCAGCCATGAGCAATGCAGGTGCAGGGCCTCGATCTCCGTCACCTCCTCGAGACGGATTTAGCATTGGAAAGTCGGGTTCAGCGGGATTGGGGGTTGGGGCTGGGGGGCAGATGACGGCGGCGCAGAGGATGATGGCGAAGATGGGGTGGAAGGAAGGGCAGGGTCTGGGGAAGCAGGAACAGGGGATCACTGCTCCGTTGATGGCGAAGAAGACGGATCGGAGAGCTGGAGTTATTGTGAATGCCAGTGAATCTAAAAGTGAGAAGAAGATCAAAAGTGTCAACTTCAATACTACGCCCACTCGTGTTCTTCTACTTCGCAACATGGTATGAATCTTTTCTGATATATCTAAAAGTTTTGAATTCCCAACTTTTACTTGAGGGATGTCATTATAATCGTAATTGAAAAGAGTCCTTATTCTTTGTATGTGTTTTTATCTTTAGTAGTTTCATATATGCCTAAGTTTTGAATTGCAAACTTACTTGGGGCAGTCGTCATAATTACAATTGTCAAAAGCCATTGTTCCGAGTACGTAGTGAATAGTTAATACAAATAAAATGCGCCAAAGTTTCGGGTCGCGTACTTACTTGAGACATGTCATTATAATCGTTGTTGAAAATCCTTGTTATGTGTGTGTGTCTTTTTACCTTTATTAGAGAACAGAAATCGTAAAGAATCACAAGTTCTTGCAATATGTTCAATATCGTTACTGAAATCCCGTGCAAATCATTTGGTGATCTTGGTTTTGTTGGGTTGAAAGGATGAATTCCTAGATTGCCTGGTTATTGCAAAGTTGATTATGTATATTAGAGTATGTATTTGATCCAAATCAGATTAGTTGTTTACATTTCTATTATTGGGCATGGAGAGTTTCTATTTGAAATGCAGATAGCACCTTAATGATAATGTGTATGTTTGGTTTGAGTAGTCAATTTTAACTGTTTCACGATACCTGTTATGATGGTTTTGTCTCTCTCATTTCTCCCTCTTTTTTATTTTAAAATTTTTTTTTCCCTCAGGTGATTAATTTTAAAATTTTGAAAGACATGTTAATGTTTTCAGTGGAATTATAGTTCCTGGTTGTGCATTAATGGCTTGAAATATATGTATATTTTATAGGTAAGGGGAGAGGCATTCACGCTGAGCTAACTTTTCCCTGCCCATTGTTTTCTTCATACAATTGACTTCACTAGTAACTTCAGCTGACATTTTTCCATCGGATTGTATAAAACCTGATTAGTTTTTTTTGCAATTTTTCAAATGTTATCATCAAACTAAATGGAAAGCGCTTTCTCTCTGTCTAGAATAGGTCTTTTGAATGGCTTAAATTGTTTGCTTTCTTTAAGCTAGATAGCTATTTGGGAACAAATTATTCTAATGCAGTTTAAGAATTCATTGATAGCAATCCTTTGAACTTGTCATATGGGACTTTGTGGGAAGTGTTTAAGTAATGGAGTGATAACCTTTACGTGTTAGTTGGCATTACTGTTGAACTCATTACCCTGGTTGTGTATTAATCCATGCAAAACAACGAGATGGATTAATATTGTACCTCATATCCTGTTTGTTCAATTGCAATTTTTACCATGGTGATCTACAATGAGTCTTTCGGTTGCCGTCCTAATACATATAGATACCTTTACCTACATGCTGGTGACCATGACTAAAAATTTTGGACAATGTTGAGCATTGAAATATTTACTGAAAGAATAAAATCTATTTGCAGAATTTAATACAGGAGTCTCATTTCTCGAGATAGGTGTTGGGCGTGTGTATCAGAATAAAAGATTATTACTGTTACCCTGGGCTAGTTTCATGCTTCAAAATTAGCCTGTCATGTTGCTTTTAGCATCAAGATCTAAATGTTCCATATGCTCTAGTTTAGTTCATACAAAAATTTATTTGATCATTTCTAAATGAATATAGAGGTATACACATACGAAAAAAAGAATACAGAGGGAAATATTGTTTCTGTACGAGGGGAAAGTTTTTTTAACTGTCATCTCAGGTTGAAACTCAGAATTACCCCTTATTCACCATGTGTATGAGTGGTCCCAGTAGTTTATTTTAAGTATCCAAGGTTATCTGTTTTGGCGTTTTTTATCCTTTCCATTCTATCTGTGTTTTCGGTTGGTATGTGCTAAAATTTTGAATGACATGTTCAAGGTTTAGCCAATGTTATCATTCCTGGCTGTGCTTAAATAGCTTGGATTATTGGTTTATTTTGTTGATGAGGAGAGGAAAGCACGCAGAACTATCTTTTCCCTGATATGTTTCAATTATTTCCTTCATATAAGCATGACCATGTTATACAGCTGGCATTTTTCCATTGTTAACTAAGCATAACCCTATTTCACATACATTGTTATGTATCAATTTATGAATTTTCTTTCCTTCATATTTCTATTTTTACTTTAATTACATAGATGGCTGAGGTGTTTGTGTTGTCTCTGCACTTATGCAATCATAAATACAGCTGGCTGAGGATTTCATAAATGTTGGAATTTTGTTTTTTGGCTGTTGCTATTTTATGTAGGATTTCTTTGAATCAAGTGAAATTATTGATATTAAGGGATGCAATACTGTGAGCAGTGTCCATGCCCTTTTGTCTTTAAATTATTGTTCAAGTAATATATGATTACAATGAGTCACTCTCAGGCATGTTTAGATTTCATGTGCTTAAATTATTTATCTTGCTATGGCTGTGTTTTATAATATCTGCCTTTTTTTTCTATTTATTCTCTCAGCTATAAATTAACAACATTATTTTATGCAAGTGTATTCTTTTAAATATATGAAAGTTCATCTGTGACTTAAGATGAGATAGATCTTGGAGGCCAATAAATTTAAATTGAGAAGTAGCTGTTCCCTTAATGTATTGCAGAACTGTTATGTATTTCTCTGAACTCAGCCTTTATAATGACAACAAATAATCATATTGTTTGAAATTGCCCTTTTGAAGCTAGGTGAGGAGTTACGCAATCATAATGGTAGGTCTTTGTGTGGTAGTTTGTCTAAGCGATTACTTGCTTTTTGGCTTGAAAGCAGTCTGGTCCTTTCAGTAGCATGTTAAACTTGTTTTCTCTGCAAATGCTTTATTAATGTTTTGTTATTTAGGTGGGGCCTGGAGAGGTCGATGATGAACTTGAAGATGAAGTTGCATCAGAATGTGCAAAATATGGGACTGTAACACGGGTTCTGATATTTGAAATCACAGAAGCAGATTTTCCTGCCGATGAAGCTGTGAGAATCTTTATTCAATTCGAAAGATCAGAAGAGACGACCAAAGCGTTGCTGGACTTGGAGGGAAGATTTTTTGGTGGACGAGTGGTTCATGCATCATTCTATGATGAAGAAAGGTTTGGAAGGAATGAACTTGCCCCTCAACCTGAAGAAATTCCTGGATATCCTTGATCCATCTATTTAATGGCAATAGTTCGCAATGACTGTTAAGAGGTGTAGCCAGTGTGAAAAATCGATACCAAGAGCATTTAGTGATGCTCATATGCGCCGTAGCGAAAATAAACTCTTATGCAATTGGCTATATCATGATAGAATTGCTTTGGATGCATAGTGTTGAATTTCCTGGTTAAATGGTCTGCTTAAGTATAGCGATTATGATTAAAAACTATTTTTTGTTATTCAATATTGGGTACATATTCAAGGTGCCCTCCTATGGGTGCTGTGTACAATACATTGTATTAGGGCAAGCACCCTTAACAAAATCTTTAGTGGGTTGTTCTTGGTATGACTACCTGTTAACTAGAATGAAAATCCTGAGTTAGCAAAAGCAAAGCACATAATTTTTAGTGCATTCTCCTGGTTTTTGACGCGTCTTGTTTATTGCTCCACACCCAGCTTTGTCACACGGAGTGATTTAAGCGTTAGACTTCGCCATTCGATTTCAAAATAGCTCGTAAGGGCCAGGAGTTGGAATTTGGATACCTTGAAAGCATGGGAGCACTTCCTTATTTGAGGTTTTTGGGTTATGTTGAATCACATTGCATACATTTACAGGGTTTAGTGAAATTGTCAAGATAATTTGCATCTGAATACATTAAAGAGTTAGTAAAATTACTTTTATAAGTATGATAACATGGGAGCACTTCCTTATTTGAGGTTTTTGAGTTATGTTGAATCACATTGCATACATTTACAGGGTTTAGTGAAATTGACAAGTTTATTTGCATCTGAATACATTAACGAGTTAGTAAAATTACTTTTTTGAGTATGATATGTATCTAAATAATATTTATACGATTCACAAGCCAGCCCAAAAAATACAGAGGCAGGCGACATGTCAGCGGCTGCGGCAGACGTGGACCGCGTAGAGAGGGGAGGGGGTTTAGACTTGGGGAAGAAGAAAAAAATATTGGGCTGACTTGTTCCTAATTTCATTAATAAAATAAAATGATTAGGGTAATCCCGACTTGTGGTAATTTATAGGAGTCGAACCGGTAACGAGGAAGTACATATGTGGTGTTGGTTGTATGGCTTTCAGATTGTGCTCTAAGTTCCAAAATAGAAAGATATTCTTTTCATGTTAGTGGGTAATTAGTTTTTATGATAATTAGGTGTTTATGCTGATAATAGGTGAAAATGCAGCATAATTTTTTATTTGGGATTTGATTACCATGAAAATAAAAATAAAAATCTATAAATGCATGATAATTGATAGTAAAAACATTCTTATTTTGTTAAACACTCATGAATCATTTTTAAAGCATTTTATAACAAAATGCCGATAAGAATTTCTCAAGTGGTGTTAGAAATTTCTCCACAAAAAAAGAAATTTGATTGTCGTTGATCGTCATCTAATATATGTTTTTATAATTTTATCAGTATTTGTAGAATTTTTTTTGGATATTTTCACGTTTTTAAGAGTTTTGAAAGGTTTTGTTCTATTATTAAGATTATGTTTCTTTTATAATGAATATGTAATCAATCAATTTTAGCTCTATTTTTAAAACTTTTAGTTTTTTTTCATTTTTGAAACTTAAGTTCTCTCTCAGATTATTTTCTCATTATTATTTTCAAAAAGTTAACTTTCATTTTTTGCGTTTAAAATTATTATTATTATTATTATTATTATTATTATTATTATTATTATTATTATTATTATTATTATTATTATTATTATTATCCAGCTCATCGGTGAATGGGCCTGGCCTTCGCCCAACATGCCCAACCTGAGCCAATGTGATGGATGGTGAGAGAGACGTTTATGCTTTTGTTTTTTGACGCGAGCTTGCATGCTTTTGAATATTTAATCATATCACCCGATTATATTTATATATTGTGCTATTTTCAAATTTGGTATAGTTTAAAATTTTTTAATTATTTTACTCTATATTCAGTTCTTTTATATAAAATATTTATAAAATCTAATTTTTTGTCAAAAATTATAATATTTTAACCAGATATTTAATAAATATTGATGAGAAAATATATTTTTAGCATTTAATAAAATATTTTATTTGTAATTTTAAGATTTCATTGAAACCAATTAAACAAAGTATAATCCACATCAACAATAAATTTTCACCACATTTAAAATTACCAGGAAGAAAAAGAAAAAGAAAATCAAACAAAAAAAGATATTTCTTGGTCAATGTTCAAATTGGCTGTGCCCATCAATAGACTTAACACACCCAATTACTTTATGATGGGACGGCATGAGACTTTGTCTTTATATATAAAACAAGACTTTTATAGATGTAAAACAAGAAATGTTAGGATGTAAACCTTTTATTAGATGCTAGAGTTTTGTGAACCTACACATCAGTTAATTTTTTATCAAACGGTTCACAATGGGTAGTTATGAATGGGTGGTTATGGGTTAGAACCTAAAATCCCAACAAATGCGATCCATTACATGAAAAATTAACAATCACAATTCTAATTCACAACGTTGACATCGAAAAAACGGTTTACACTCTACTTTATATATATATATATATATATATATAGACACATCATACACACAGAGAAACAACAAAGTGTGAACTTTTTTTAAATGTGAACTTTGTGAAGCCCACGTCGAAGCCATTAATTTTTCATCTAATTATGAAAATTGATAAGTTAGGGATGGTGAGTTATAGGTAGCTCCGTCAATAATTACCTAGTGTGGACAGTTAGACTCACTATATATATAGACACACATGTGAAGGAGTGGGCTTATTCTAACTAGTCCATCAAACTAAGATAAAACAATGTTGCCTCACGGTGAACCCATGAAGCTCTTTTCCTTTACTACTCAAGAAGACTGTCTAAGCTTTATTTGCCTGCACGTTGCAGACACAACACAATATCATATACTTTGAAAAACACGCACACACACGATAACATGTCCACAAAATTACATTTTCAATGCCCATCACCTTGAAAAAGAGCTTAACAGCAGCATTAACACATCACCACAGTGCTCCCCATATATACTCATGATCAGCTTGTATTTGGATTGAGTTCTTTTTTATATTGGAACCAAGTTGGAATATTGAGATCTAGCTCAAGGAAGAAGGTTGGATTGGGGTTTATAATTTCATAAACCTAGATACATTGTAGATCCTAGTAAAATATAAAGTCTATATATACGTGTGTGTGTGTTTATATGTTGCTGCTTTGCACATCGTGAATGGAAGCAAATTTGTTTTCTAATTTGTGTAGCTATGATCTAGTGAAGCACACACCTAAAGGATATTAATCTAACTACCATGTTTCATACTTTATGAGAATATACTCACGATGTTCAGACCTATTAGAAAAGATTGAGATGGAAATATCAAATGCAATTTTGAGAGAAGGGTCATTATTTTTTTGCTCAATCGAGTGGAAAAACTAGGAGAAAATTAAAATAAGCTCAAGCTGATACGATCACAAATGCATGTCGAAGATGATAATTAAGATAATAATAAGGCAACTTTGTAAAGTTTTTTTTCATGATAATATAACCTAAATAAATGTCTAGATTTATTTTGTAAACTCTTAATTTTTTTCTACGCTTTCAACTTTTCGAGCCCAAAACACGAATTTTTAAAATATGGTTTAAACCGAACCAGTGACAGTATGTGCTGATCCTGCCCTAGCAATGTCGGGATGCTTGCTACTACTAATTAACTGAACTTACTCATGGGCAATTCAATTAATTTCAATGTCAACGGTAATTAATTTCAATGCCTAATAAAATGTCACTTCATTTAATTATAAACTATAGTTAATTAATACAACCCTTTATTTATTATTTATTTTTTGATAACGTAAAATTTCACTTCAACCCTTTATTTAATTATAAGCTATAGTTTGATTAATTCACCTAAGTTGTGTTATCCATGGGCTGGCACCGAGTACGTTGTCTCTGTGCCCCCCACTACGGTTCACAACCAGGTTAAAGCTTTAAAATAAATTAATCGTTTCAATTGTTTGAGACAATGAACCCAATCTTATCGACTAATTAATGGCCAAGGCTGCAGGCTTGCAGTAACTGGGTATGTAACTGGTCTTCTATATATGCATTATTTTTTTTGAAAAGTGTATACGTCTTCTTCTTCTTTATGTGATTCAACGATTAGGTATTGAATTTGTTGTTCAAGAACTCCCAAAAATTGGTATATTATCGGATGGACAACGTGCTCGAGCTTAACATCTATGTTCCATCTGCATGATTGGTTAATCATAATTAGATCATATAAGTTACGACTATTTCACAATCTTATAGAGGGGAAAAAAAGAAAAAAACTGTAGAATTGTTGCTTCTCAACTCTTTCTCTCATCTTTGTAAGTTGTCATTGCACATACAATGCATTAGTCAAAACCAGCAAGCCTTAAGAAATGGTAACTTGTGAAGGCTTATTCTCTCCACACGCCACTATATATACATGGCCTCACAACCCTTCTAACCCATCCAATCACCATTAGATTGAGTGATATTGAGGAGATCAATCAATTCCATACACAACAATGGCTTCTTCCCCAGCCTTTGTCTTCTCACTTGTGATCATGCTCACTCTTACGCTGACTGGCCTCTCTAACGGCCAGCTTTCAACAACATTTTACAACGAGAGTTGCCCCAATGCATTGTCAGTAATCCAGAAAATAGTTTCTGATGCTGTGAGGAACGAGAGCCGGATGGGTGCTTCTATGCTTCGCCTCCACTTCCATGACTGCTTTGTCAATGTAGAACACTACCCATCTTAGAAGTATTTGGGTTTCTCCAAATATAACCATATTTCTAAATTTGATCTCGCTAAAAGTTTGGTTTTTTGATCATGCATGCAGGGATGTGATGGATCAATCCTGCTTGATGATATTCCCGGTAACTTTACTGGGGAGAAGACAGCCATCCCGAATGTGAACTCTGTGAGGGGATTTGAGGTAATTGACAAGATCAAAACTGCAGTAGACAGTGTTTGTGGCCGCCCTGTTGTGTCTTGTGCCGACATTTTAGCTGTAGCAGCTCGTGACTCCGTCGTCGCTGTAAGCAAATACTCTCTCTCAAAATTTGAAACTCACTGTGATCAGCTCATGCATACATGCATGCATGATTTGTTGCTAAATACACAATTAGATGGCTACTTCTCTATTTTGAACTTTGAGTTTGCATGCGTACATAGGAGTAATTAAATGCTCTTATGATATATAAATACTTTTTGCTTCCCGTACCGTATATGTTGAGAGGTCATTGTTGCTTAACGATTTCTCGCATGAGATTAAGCTCCGTCTTGACACTAACAAATGCACCGGCGAGTACAAATGTACAATGTTCGATATTCTCTCTCTCTGATAGCTGCCTAAGTGGTCTCTGATCTAGTTCATTTAGAGCATCGTGACTATATATATTTTCGATTTGAGTGTTAAGTTTTACTAGCTAAGTAATGTTTGTTCACTACTTTCTTTATTGTAGTATACACATTTTGGGTTCTCATAAACATTTTTTTACCATTACAGACAAGAACTGCATGTATATATGTATATAATATATATGAAAACATTTAATTGGTGCAGCTAGGAGGGCCGACATGGAAGGTGCCACTGGGAAGAAGAGACTCAACCACAGCCAGCCTCAATGATGCCAACAACAATCTCCCACCCTCGTTCTTCAACCTGTCACAGCTCATCACCACCTTTCAAAACCAAGGATTAACCGTACGGGATTTGGTTGCACTCAGTGGAGCGCACACCATCGGCTTCTCACAATGCCAGAACTTCCGGAACAGGATCTACAATGACACCAACATCGACCCCAAATTCGCCACAACTGCTCGGCAGACTTGCCCAAGAACCGGCGGCAACACCAACCTCCAAGGCTTCGATTCAACCCCGCTAAAATTTGATTTGAACTACTTCAAAAACTTGCTGGGGAAGAAGGGCCTTCTCCACTCTGACCAAGAACTCTTCAATGGTGGCATAACTGATTCACTGGTGCGAGACTATAGCAGCAACCCATCTTTGTTTGCAGCTGATTTTGCAAGGTCCATGATCAAAATGGGGAACATGAAGCTCTTGACTGGGAGCAGGGGACAAATCAGGGTGAACTGCAGGAAGGTGAACTGACCATGATTTGGATATGGGGAGCAAGTTTTGTTTGAATTTGGCTGCCTTGAATAAGCTGCTTGATTTGATTGATTGGTTTTCCTAATTATTTATGCCCGTTGTCGTTGGAAAATGATCCTTTTTTATTTTTAGCACTAAAAAATTTGGTCTTTATGTTATGGGAATGAATAAGATGAGACATCAAAGTGTATGACTTGGGGAATTGTACTTGGGTGTTCTATTTGTATTGTATTTCATGCTGTATTTGTGTCTGGTCATCAACTTGTCGACCTAGCAGATGTGGGACTATTTTGTTTAATTAATTTCCTACTTATTAATCAATTCAGGACTTGATGATATGCGAAATCTTCATAGGGAAATTAAAACGTCAATGATATTATTACATATTGCCAAAAACATAAAAGTGAATGTGATGGCCTGCCTTTGCCACCTAATCCTTTAAGCTATCCTGTTAATCCGAAGAACATGTCAAATTATAATATTGATGATCCTCTTCATTCTGTATTGTCTTAATTGTTAATGATATATAATGTTCATGGATCCAGCAAACAAATTACAAGGAAGAACAATAAAAGGGAAGCGGACTAATTAAACCCTTCCTTTGATACACTTAAATTACTTCATACGTACTTCTATATAGGTGCACAAGCATATACATGTATATGCACTGGATAATGACTTCAAAGATAATGAACTACTAATTAATCTGATTTTTTTTCATGCAGCTTGCAACCCTATGGTGGTCATGTCCATTTTCTCTGTCATCTCAACAAGAACGCCTTTATCAGTTTTTTGTGTTTCATGCACCTCTTTCTTATATTTGTAATAACGCGCCGCCAACGAGAAAAGAGCCAGATTAACTATCGATATGGCCATCAAAAACCCATAATAATAATCCAAGCGTGAGTCGTTAAGGTTGTCCCCAATCCAGCTCTTCTTGTCGCCTCTCCCAGTAATCTTGTCCACCACTGTCACCAAAAAGCTGTTCATAAAATTGCCCACCCCAATCCCACTAGTGAAAAATGTGGTTCCAAGGCTCTGCATGTCCTCTGGTGACTGATCATAGAAGAACTCAAGAAGGCCAATAGCATTGAACACGTCTCCCACCCCCAATAGCACGTATTGAGGTAGTAGCCACATAATGCTCATGGGGACTACTTCATGCTTAATGATGTGGTGACTCTTGATCACGTCTATTCTTTTCACTTCAACCAAGCAAGCAACCATGGCCGCCACTATTTGGAACAAGATGCCAATCCCCAGCCTTTGAAGGAGAGTGATCCCTCTTGGATTTCCTGTCTTCTTTCGCATGAAGGGAACGAAGTAGCGGTCATACAAGGGCACGGAGATCAGCATGGAGAGTGTGACAAAACTTCCAAGGGATGCGGCAGGGATGCGAAAACCATGGCCAAGTCTTCGATCAAGTGTTGTGCCTTGCTTTACAAAGAGGGTGTTTACTTGTGCCCAGATGGTGCTGGGGATCAAAGTCACCAACCAGATGAGTATCATGCCCATCACAAGCTTGGTCTCTTCCACCTGAGTTATTGTGCATGGACGGCCAGTTGTGCTCATGTCCTCCCTTAGTACCGCTGCTTTATCAAGGAACCTAAAAGCGAAAACAAAAGGAGAATTTTTGAGCTAGTTACAAGTTATCTTTGGTGATGTCAACTGATAGATAGCACTTGCGCATACCCTCAATTAACTCATACCGTACAAGAAAATGTTTACGTAGATGCTAGATAGGTTGCACCTCCGAATAGCTAAGCTTATAAACTATTAACCATTACTTGAATATTACCAACCGAAATGTTTACGTATGGCACCTGCTTTGATTTCTAGTAGATCCCAACAAAAAATGAATTTGCTTTGATTTTCATTAGAACCCACAAAAAATAGTTAAATATAAGGGTTAATTATGATCTTGTGATTCTATTATGCGATCTGCCATACTTTATAGGAAAACGAGATCTTTAATTCTAGATTGAAATTCGCCTTTAAGTTAAAATAATATATAAGTGTAGATAAAAAAGAGGGATCCAACTAGCTTTAACCAGACTAAAAAAATTGAAAACCACCCAAGTTCGAGCTTAATAAGATATAGGTTAGAGTACTCCTTCAAAGATGGATTGACTCCCTTGTACATCTGTCCTTGATAAATGCCAAGAAATGACCGACATCAGCTACTCAGGTGTTGTCTCCAGAAAAATCATTAAAAAGATTTTTACAAAAAACGAACCTGAAAGCAGGTGTGTGGAGAAGCCTTCTCTTCCTTGTGACAATATACTCAGCCAGGTCAACCTCATAGAGCAAGGATGGATCATCAGGTAGCTCTACCCTTCGGTTCTTGAAAGCTGCAACACACACCCTAACCAAACTTCTTGCTGGGTTTTTGGTCTTTATGGCCTTGTGCCTGTAATGTGGTGTGCCTACGTAGAACAGGAGGAGAGAAAGAAGAAGGCCTACAGTAGGGATGCCATAGCCCAAGCCCCAGCCCAAGTTTTCTTGGATGTACACAAGGCCCATGGTGGCACACAGAGCTCCTATAAAAGCACTAAACACCCACCAATTGAAGAACGATACTTTGAGTTTCTTCTCTTTAGGATCAAAATCATCAAATTGGTCTGCGCCGAAGGTAGAGATGTTGGGCTTCGTACCACCGGCTCCCACTGCAATGACATAGAGAGAGGTGTAGAAGAAGGAAATTTGAGAAGGTGTGGCCTTGCTGCAGATGCCATTCACACATTTGGGCTTCAAAGACTTCAATGATACGGCCAAGGTCAAGAACACCATGCCCTGGTGAAAATTGAGGGATCAGTATAAGTGGTAGCACTGCACATATGATATGATTTATCAAGTTCGATTTTAAATTTTGTTGTAATAAGATAATAAACATTTCCTTATTTTAATTAGAAACGTTTCTTTTCCGTTCTAGGTTTTTTGTATACGTATGCATGCAATAGTGCAAGTTGCAAGATCTTTCGTGCATACTGTATAAGTTAGAACATATTAATTAAGTGTATGGAGAAGTGCAATATTACAGAAGAAGGAGTTACTGAGGATGGAGTCGATGGACATGATTATATGAAAGGTCTAGAGGCTTTCAGGCAGAAAAATTCATGAAAGTTGCAAGCATATAGATAAATGGGAGGCCAGGAAAAAAGTATATATACATTGAGTTAATCGAACCGAATATAGCATCAACTTATTTCATTCCCTAATGGAAATATAGAGAGCATCGCAAGATTAGGTCATAGATCTTACCTAAAAGAGTGCCAATAGAGAGAGACAACAGAGAGGGAGCTGGGACGCAAGAATTTATTATAACGAAAGGGAATTGAGATTCGTCTACTTCAATTCTCATCAGGACCACACAAGATCAGTGCCCACAAAGAAAAAAGCGACTATCTAGATGTTATTATTCATAATTCATCAGATTATATTGGAAAGCAACTAGCAAGCTAGTATATTCGATACTCTTACTGATCAAAAGATAGTATATATTCGGTTGTGTTCTTATTAGCCACACCTCTTATGGCGTTGTGACAGGGACAAAGCAGGAGAGGAAGCACTGCAACCAAACAACTGTTACCTACGCAATCCGACACTCCACCTGAGCCGACCTTTATCAAACTCGATTATGGCCATATATAGTGGCTCACCGACGACCATGAGGTCTGGTAGAAGTCAACTTCGTTCTCTGATCTTTTGTACGTGGCGATTATTAAGTGGAGCGTCGTATTCAAGCTAATGTTATTGAGAACCTCACGATGAATATAGTATTGTGGTTAGGAGGTGGGGAAGTGTGTTTTGGAGTATACTTACCAATACGTAGATAAGAGATGAGATGGTAAACGTCCAGAACCGACCCAAGTATGAATCTGCAATGTAGGCCCCCAGGATGGGAGTCATCCAGACTGATCCTGACCAGTTGTTGACATTACGGACGGACGAAATTGTGTCTTCATGGAGTTGCGTGGTTAGGTAGTTCACCAGATTTGCAGCCACTCCATAGAAAGCCATCCTCTCAAATGATTCATAACCTGATCGGCAGCATGATCAAATGAAAACATTCTTAATTATAAGGAAAAAACCCATGTTCTAATTTTTATTCATATATCAAATACAGCTTACAGAATAAATTTTCGCATTGCATGATAAAATTAAGCCAAAGCTTATCATCACCAACAATTAACTGATTGTTTGTTTAAATAGGAGTGAAATAAACTTATACACAACACAGCGTAATTCTTTAATTTTTCATTGGCAAGAGATGGTATCATACTGCATTAACAGAACAATTTCGATGGCCTTTTTAATGAAAAGGAAGTCATAATCGATAAAGAATGCAAAATGATGCCGGATCGCAGAATTTTAAGAGCTACATATTGCATCTAATTATGACCCAATGAAGAAAATTTAAAAGGCGTAGTTTGATAACTAACTTCTCTCCAAGCTCATATAAATTCGTTGACAGATATGAGTAGACAACAGAGTATATATATTACCCACTAGAAAGGCGCAGGCTTTCCATTTTCCAGTCCGAGCTGCAAGAACTGGCCGACCTTTAAGATCAACTGACCCATCTTGTGTATATCCCTTACCATCCATTAACCTGAGCTCAAATTAGAGTCAGAGTTTTGCAATTTGCAAACGTTGGGAGGAGGAGAAGAAAGAGAGCAGTTGCTCCCTGATCTTGGGTTTTCTATGGTGGTTTGGTCATGCTCTTGGCTTTAATCATGAGGTAGACGAAGTTGAGTAGGTGTTGGGTATGTATATGGTTGTATGTAAGATGTGGTCTCTCTTGAACTGGACTTCGTGCTGGGTTGGACCCACTTTGACCACATTTAGGCAGCTATCCACCATGGTGATCAAGAAATTGGGAAGTATACGAATAATAAAGAAATTATGAAGTATACAAATGGTAAAATGCATGGCAATTTGGAAAATTTTACGTCAAAGATCAATATCAAGCTTGTCTGCATCCAGGAAAAATATGTTATTACTACACTATTTGATTTTTTGTTATTTCCCATGTCTCATCGAAAGCTTCCTCTTTTTTAAATTCTTCTATCTATTTGATTTTAACATTTTCGACCAACAAAGTAAGATTTTGAAATAAGTCTAATCCAGGAATTAAGATATTATATATAGACAGAGAGTGTGTGTGTGAATGTGTGTGTATATACCTGTAAGATCCTTAAATGTATTAATTAGGGTAAAATATTAGAGACATTGTGTTTATGTTTTTTTTATTTTTGTTACCCAATTTCAAAGAAATAATTTAGCTCAATAATTTATATTCAAATAAGTTTGTTACAATTTTTTTTTCTGCCATATATATCTTCCACATAACCTACTAAAATAGTAAATAATTTGACTAAAACTCTATCCATTTTTTTGATATGACTAAAACTCTTGACAAGCACTAAATTGTCTAAAAGAAAACTCTTAATCAATATTCCCCATAGACGGCTTGAATTATTTAGCCTTTCAAAATTAAGCTTCTTAGTGGAAAATAACTTTTTTAGTTTTTTTAAATGCTATTTTATACACCTTTACACATAATCAATTTTTTTATATGAATTTACCTAAGAAAAAAATAAATATGAGTTACGTCTCACATATCTTATATGAGCTACATATTTAATTTAAATATTTTTTAGTGAATTTTATAAAATAATATTTATATATATTAAAAGTAGGGTACATAAGTAGTCAATAAAATCCTTTTTTAATAATATTATTACATATTTTTAAATTTTCAAAAGACACACAAACTAATAGATATTTTGAAATTAATTTTTTTACAATTACTTTGATCATTAAGATGAAAGATGTTAGAAATATAGATTGTGTTAAAATTTTATGAGTACTCTTATTATTTATTATTTTATTTATCTATATAAATTTTAAATTATGAGACTTACTAAATTATTTAAAACAAAAAGTATAGCTTATATAAGATATATTAGATGTAACTCATATATATATATATATATATATATATGGGTAAGGGGTTTATAAGCTCGGGGCAGAAAAAAAATTGCCCTGAGATTTGATATGGGCCATCCAATTACAAAGACAGCCCAAATTTGTTATATGAAAAGAAAAAGAAAATCTTTCTACTGACGATGTTGTTGCCGTCGCCGCCTGACCGTGCTCCACCTCAACTTGCCCTGGCCGGCCTCACCCCGCCCGACCGTGGTCACTATTCTCCAGCGATCGCCCCCACCCTATCCGTGGTCACCCCCTTCCCTCGCCACATACGCCCTTTCTCCCCACTCTCCCTTGACCCCACCGTCCCAGCCGCAGATGGGGCTCACCTCAAGCCCTAGTCTCATATCCAACAAAACGTATAGCTCATGTAAGAAAATATTTTTTACCCGCGGTTAACCTCAGCTCTTCTCTCTCTCTGTATATATATACAGGCCTTTTACCTAATTAATATAATTAATGATTTTTAACATTATAAAAACCATCAAAGAATCATTAAAACAACTATAAGGGTTGAGAGCCGTGGTGGCAAGAACAGAACCCAATACCTCCTGCTTAAGGAGGGTAGATGATGTTTTTAACTAACGGGCTAAGCTCACAGGGAGCTAAATAAAATTTATTTGTGTTTAAAATGTATGGTTATAAAAGGTAAAATAATTTAATTTCGATACTTAATGTCAAAAAATATCTAGAGTTTAAAACAAATTAAGGGCACTAATGGTTTTTTCAGCCGTAAGAAGGCGCCCGCCCACAGGATTCACTCATAGTTTTATCAGCAGCCGTACCAACTCCCACGACTCGCTCTGCTTTTATATTTCCCGCCGATTGCCCACCGCAAAAAACCATCGTTAAATTAGCAGCTTCGTATCACATATGAGTATGGTAAGGGTGGGGACGAGGAGGATCTTCTCCCCCACCGCTCTCCTTCCTACGACTGGTGGGATCATGTCAACCCCGCCCCAAAGGACCCTACTCTCGGCATCACCGAGGCCTTCCTCATTGATCCCCACCCTGAAAAGATTAATCTTGGAGTGGTACGTAGTAACTTTTTTATTTCCTTCTTTACTGGTTTAAAGTTCTGAGTCAATTACTTGACTAGAAGTTGGGAAACTAATCATGGGTCATCACTAGTTGACTGTTCTACAAATGCTTTTGCAGGGTGCATATCGTGATGAGCAAGGGAAGCCTGTGGTTCTCCAGTGTGTCAAAGAAGCAGCAAGAAAGATTGCCGGCAGTGAATTCATGTATGTTACGTGTTTGCTAGCTTACCCATTTGCTTGTTGTGGGGTGTTCTTTCAATTTGATTTAACTGCGCCAATAGTCAATGCTTTCTTCGCAGTTTAGATTAACTTTGAAGAATTCATCTGATCCTATCTGGGGTTAATTATGTGAAATTGGTTACTATTTTCTCAATTCCTCCTTGGATCGTGTGTTTGACATTGTTCTATTCATGTAATATGATCGGATGCTTGTGTGGGAATCATATATATTTGAATGCATACTGCCAGGATGATCATTTGACATTGGCCTTAACATCTTATACCATTTAGACCATTTGGAAGAGCCAGCCTGAAATAATGTACTTATAGTATGATCAGGAATTCTTCCACTAGTTAAGATTGTTAGCATTTACATTATCAGACATCCTTGTTGTTGTGCTCATATCTGATTAAATTTTTTGTGTCCTGTGTACCAAAATCAACACCTCGATGGAGATGATGTGATTCAATTTTCTTACATTTTTTTCCAAAAGAAGAGTGACAAAAAACAAAGTTATTTATGTTGATACTGCTGGAATACTTAAATACTAATAGACTTACAAAGATAGACATTTGACCATGAATGTGAAAATATGGTTGGACCTGTTCTTAACGGTTCCTATATGGCTGTATCCTGCAAAATTCAGTCAAAAGCTATCGATTTTTGAGAATCACTGACATTCTGAAAATTTAAGACTAACTTGTTAAAACTATTGGAGCTTGCAAATTTCAGTACTCGATAATGCTGGTTTTAAATTTGAACATTTTTTCGGAGCCATTCAATAATTGCTGTTAAAGATTGGTTTGGGCATTTGTTATAATGCCAAAGAGAACTTCAAGGAAATTTCCTTGTTAAGTATCCTTTTCAATAGAAGGGCTTCCTCTGTTGTCTTAACTAAGTGAATCCTTTGTAACTTTTGCGAATAATTTTTCCCAAGGATGTTTTTTCCACAGGGAGTACCTGCCTATTGGAGGTAGTACGGAGTTAATTGACAAGAGTATTGCATTGGCATATGGAGAAAACTCTATGATAGTAAAGAAAAGAATGTATGCTGGAGTTCAAGCACTGTCTGGAACTGGAGCCTGTCGCTTATTTGCTGAGTTCCAAAAACGATTTTTTCCAGAATCGTTAATCTATTTGCCGAATCCTACATGGTCGAAGTAATTTTAATTCTTGAATATCCATTTTATTTTGTGTTTGTCAAACTCTCTACTTCCTAACACTATTTATTAATAGTCTTGTACTATCTCTAGTCACCATAACATTTGGACAGATGCTCAAGTTCCATGCAGAACTTTTCGATACTATGATCAGAATAATAAGAAACTATCTTTTACAAAAATGATAGAGGATGTGCAGGTATGTGATTTAAGTGATTCAATTGTCAAGCAACCCTTCATTTCAGCTAAATCATATGTGGTGCCTGACTTCAGATCAATAAACTTGACATTAATGCCAATTTATATTGATGGTAATTTCTATCTTGCCAGAGGGCACCTGATCGATCTTTCTTTCTATTCCATGCCTGTGCTCACAACCCAACTGGTGTGGATCCTTCTCTGGAACAGTGGCAGGAAATTTCATACGAATTGAAGGTCAAAACAAGTTTTTCCTATTTATTCATGTTTTTCATCACTTCACATGCCCTGTCTTGTTTTTACTGCAGAGAAAAAGGCATTTTCCTTTCTTTGACATGGCTTATCAAGGTTTTGTCAGTGGTGATTTTAATTTGGATGCTCGGGCAATTCGACTTTTTATGGAGGATGGGCATCTTGTTGGTTGTGGACAGTCATTTGCAAAAAATATGGGTCTATATGGTCAGCGTGTGGGATGTTTGAGGTTTAGTTTTTACTAGAAACTAGAGACTGCTATTTTTATTCAATAAATATGATTAATGATTGCATATGGGAAGTTTAAGTCCTCCTATTTACTTATCTGCGTGTGTAATATTACTTTGATCCAGTATTCTTTGCAAGGACGAAGAGCAAGGCAATATTGTTAAAAGCCAATTGCAACATATTGCAAGACCAATCTACAGTAACCCACCGGTCTATGGTGCATTACTAGTCTCTACCGTGCTGAATGACCCATGTTTAATGCTTTTGTGGGAGAAAGAACTGAAAGTAAAACTTCAATTTCTTCCCTCCTATTTTAACTATAGATTGCTTAGTACTTTATAAAGTTTGTATCTATGCAGTTTCAAAAGGTAACTAGATTTCTTAGTATGGCATACAAAATTTATTTTATTTAATATGCTTCTTTTGTCAAGGTGATGATAAATCGTATAGTGAATATCAGAAAGTGTCTGCGCCAAAAGCTGGAACAGCTGGGATCTTCCATCAACTGGGAACACATAACCAATCAGGTAGTTCTGATATTCTGAATGTTTCGGAGAAGAAATCTATTCTACTCTGCTCATTTTACTTATTTTCACATGTTCATTTCCTTCAAGAAGATTGGGATGTTCTGCTATAGTGGCTTGACCCCTCACCAAGTGCTCCGGCTGACAAATGAATTTCACATTTATATGACAAATGATGGTCGTATCAGGTAAACTTCTATGAACAGCTTTTGTCATTATTTGATGCCCCCAGTTGATCTTGGTCTTGCAGTGAGTTTTTTCATTTGCTAATCCCTCTTTTTCAGAATGTTTTTACCATGCACTCTGGATTG
Source organism: Piper betle (assembly GCA_033002965.1). NCBI lineage: Eukaryota > Viridiplantae > Streptophyta > Magnoliopsida > Piperales > Piperaceae > Piper > Piper betle. Next base: position 23,620 of record JAURVB010013496.1, on the reverse strand, counting down.
AAGTAGTTCTAAAGTTGTTTGTCTTTGTAATGCATACATCTATTATATTTTCAGCATGGCAGGCATAACTAACACAAATGTAGATTATCTGGCGGATGCAATTCACATTGTTACAAAAGCTCCATAACAACTATCAAGTGTATGCTAATATGGAGGTATGAATTGCTTCTCTGTGTGCATCTTTATAATAATTTATTCCTGAAAAAGATGTTGTCATTTTATTACATTGAAGGATTGTACCAAGGGTATGATGATACTGGTTCTCAAGGCTTCTGATATATTGAAAGATCACTAATCTATATGCATGTCATTGTTTTAAGATGTATAATACACTTCATATAGCTTATATGAGCTACATTTTTTATTTTGAGTAATTTAATAGGTTCTTACAACATCTCAATTTTTCGGTCTGATGGCAATTTAAAGTGCTTTGTTAAAAATTCGCAAAGCTATTAATTTAACCACTATCGTATAAATTTAACAAAAGCGGATCTCAATAGCATAAATCGAAATCAACTAAAATCATACGTTCATACATAATCATATATAGTGTGACAAAACATAGAACGACACCACGTGTATCCTAAACAACTCAACGGAGCACAACATGTCATAAATATACATGTCTCAAAATTTAGTAGACGGTAACATGTCTGTATTATACATAACCATATACATGTATCAGAATTTAGTCGATTGTAGCATGCCCACATCATACTTAATAACTTATTAAACCTTATCATAAATAGAGGAAAATAAAATCATAATTTATATGAGAGAGAGAGAGATGAAAATCAAGTAGGCAGTAGGAAAAGAGGAAATATAGATACTATGAGTTCCCCTTTTGTCGTATGCTTAATATTAGTCTTTTTTTGTAGAGGGCTTACTAAAATACAAAAAGATAATAAATAAAGATAACTAATAATAAAATATGAAAAAAATAATAAACAAAGACAACTAATAACGAAATGTGAACAAATAATAAATAAAGTTTATTGAAACAATTCATAAATATTATTAAATTAATTTAATTTAATAATATTAGAGGTTTTACAATTCCACTATTTAAAAATTACATAGATAAATAATACAATAAATAATAAGGATAATCAAAAAACTTTAACACAATCTAATATTTTTAATTATTTCATCTTAATTATCAAAATAATTGTAATAAAAATTAATTTCAAAATATTTATTAACTGCACCTTTTGAATATTAAAAAATAGGTCATAATAATATTAAAGAAAGATAAAATTTTATCAATCTCCTATTTATACATCCTAATATATAAATATTATTTTGTAAACTCACTAAAAAGGTTTCAAATTAAACATATAGCTCTTATAAACTATATAAAGTGTAGCTCATATAAATTTTTTCCTTGCTTTAATGTTTTTAAGCATATACACACTTTGAATAGACAATGGATTGGGAGAGAAGATTGCAGCAGTGTGTCTTCTAATCTTTCTTTTTTGTGCATAGAAAAATTTACTTGCGAACACATGCCCAATGTTTTTGTCAAGCTAGCAACTAAGGACATTGAAGAAAGGAACTTAAAGAGTATAAGCTTTCTTTTCTCTAAATTAAGCTGAGATACCTTGACAGTAAATAATCTTTTATCTTCAAATGTAAGACATCAATTTAAGGTGATTGATTTATGATACATTGTCAAGTATTTCAAGGTCAATCTGATATTAGGAGTACAATGTGGTAAAGAAGCAAAGAACGGAAGAAACAGAGAGATTTCACTATCTTATATTAAATATATATGAGAAAATTTTATATGATTTACTCGTCGGATAGTTTATATGAGTTATATATTTAATTTGAACTTTTTTTTGTGTTTCACAAAATAATATTTATTCATACAGTTGATAGGCATTTTAAAATTAATTTTTATTAAAATTGTTTTGATAATTAAGATAAAAGAGTTAAAAATATTAAATTGTATTGAAATTTTATAAACAACCTTATTATTTATTTTTATTTATCTATATAAATTTTGAATTATGAGACTCATTAAATTACTCAAAATAAAATGTGTATCTCTTATATAATATATATGGGGTGTAGCTATATATATATATATATATATATATATATATATATATATATATGGCTCTAAATATATAGTTAAAATAAAGGACAACTTATGGAAGTTGGCTATACTTGAATTGTGGCTTTCAAATAAGTAGAAATTCTATGGTGGGCTGCCCTTTTTGGCAGCCCACCATGCGGTGCCAAATCTGGGCCGCTGGATTGAAATCCAGCGGCCCAGATTTGATAGGCCCCCAGACCCGCCCAAGACCCGTCCAAGACCCACCCGACCATCAGTCTGCCCGTCCGCTCGCCGCCCGTTCGCGCCCGTCGACCACCCTCGCCCCCCGCCCCCCCGGCCGCGGCCCCTTGCCCCGCCCGTCGATCACCCTCGCCCCGCCGCCGTGGCCCCCTCACCCGCCGCCGTGCCAGCGGCCCCGAGCCGTCGCCCCCGCCTGCCGCTGCCCGCCACCCTCCCCAAGCGCCGCTCCTCCCCATCCCGCCGCCTCCCTCCCGGCCCCGCCGGGCGCCCTCCCCCGCCCAGCGCCAGTGGCCTGCCGCCGCGCCCTCCCACCCCGGTCCAGCCGCGGCTCAGGGGGCGCGGCCGGGCCGAGGCGCGGGAACCAGGGTGGGGGGCGCGGCGGCAGGCCCTGGCGCTGGCGGGAGGGCGCCGGCGGGGCCGGGAGGGAGGCGGCGGGATGGGGAGGGAGCGGCGCTTGGGGAGGGTGGCGGGCAGCGGCAGGCGGGGGCGACGGCTCGGGGCCGCTGGCGCGGCGGCGGGTGAGGGGGCCACGGCGGCGGGGGCGAGGGTGATCGACGGGCGGGGCAAGGGGCCGCGGCCGGGGGGCGCCGGCAGGGGGGGCGAGGGTGGTCGACGGGCGGACGGGCGCGAGCGGGCGGCGGGCGGACGGGCTGGACGGACGGTCGGGCGGGTCTTGGGCGGGTCTGGGGGCCTATCAAATCTGGGCCGCTGGATTTCAATCCAGCGGCCCAGATTTGGCGCCGCATGGTGCGCTGCCAAAAGAGGGCAGCGCACCATAGCAGCCCTCTTCAAATAAGATACCCCTTATGCAACTCTTTAATAGCATGATTATCTTACAGCTTTAAACATATATTTATGCCACTCTTTATTAGTATATTTATTCCAAAATATTGTCTAAAATTTAGAAAGATAAGGCCCACCTGGGTTGGGATTCTGGGCCCTGCTTGTTCTGGCCCAAATAGGCCAGTTTGGCCGGCCCTGCCCAATGGGCCAGACATATAAATTTGGCTATAGTGCTAGCCCAAATGTAAACTTACATAAAATCCAAAATTCAGTAGACATTTATATACCTTGATGTCAAAAGATCAGATGTCCATCAGTGCTTAGGACTCATGTAATAAGAGGGAGCTCCACGCGCGAAAGAAAGCAATTGAAGTATATAAGCATTACGTGGAAAATCCCAGCTAGTTAAGTCATTGCATGAGAAAATATTTCTACCTACGTAATTTGAGCAAAACATATTCCATTTCAGATGATTGTTCTTTTTTATACTCTACAGCTGACTCGAAATCATTAATATTATAATAAATTACGTAAATAAAAAATTATATGAAATGAGTATATAATTTCTTCTTGACACTTGAAAAATGATGAAGACATTACTTTAAAATATTGATTTAGTCAATTTTTAAATATATATATATATTTTGATAATTTTTATGTCATAACTCAATGGATTTAATTACTAAACTGAACCGGTGTATTTATTACATCTATAAAGTTCGACTCGACCAACTATAGAGCCCAGTTGACTCAAAGAGTTTTTGGAGTAAAAAGTGTGTTTCAAAATTTATATGTTTATACTATTTACTACTCATTTTGAGGTAATAGTTCAACAATAGCATGGGTGTACAAACATTACTAGTAGCGTAGATCATGATCAAAGAAATTAGCACCGAGTTGACCGAAAGAGTTTTTGGAGTAAAAAATATGTTTCAAAATTTATATGTTTATACTATTTACTACTCATTCTGAGGTAATAGTTCAACAATAGCATGGCTGTACAAACATTACTAGTAGCGTAGATCATGATCAAAGAAATTAGCTAGACAGCCAAGAATTCAAAACTGGCTAATTAGTATATATGTGTTATATAACTACAAAATACTGCCGAGAGCTATAGCTCCTGAGAATGAATAATGAAATGACAGTTTTTCACGTAGTAAATGCAAATGTACAATTAAGTTCTTTAATCTCAGCAATTAACCCGGCATTATTAATTGTTCTATTCACTTGACAATGAAAAATGAAAATCTATGATATCTGATTATATATATATATATATATATATATATATATATCCTGGTACGTGAAACGCAAAATTGATATGCCACAGCACCACGCAAACACGTGAGGAAGCGTAGACAAGCTACAGTCAACAAACGCAGTGTTGGGCAACTTTTTTTTTAACAAGAAAACATTTATTAATAAGAGGCCAAATTAAATGACTAATTACAGCATTTAAAGACCTTGCAGTATAATTACATTCATTTAAATATGACCTAAAGGCCATTTTGTTAATGGTTGCATTTTCTCTTTTCTAAGCCATTGAGAGCTTGCATTCAAGATTAATAACATACGGCCTTACCTATACTAAATAACCCAAGGAAAAACTAACAAATTAGTAGTTTTTTTCTCACAATTTAAAACTGCTCGTTTCCACAACAAACTTTTTTCCAAAGAACAGATGTATAAAAGGTTATCCAAAAACTCCCTTGGGAGAGTGTATGATGAAATTGAATATATATGATAAAACTCCCTTCAAACTCCAAAAACTCCCTTCAAACTCCCATTGTGGTGTCTCCACCAAAAATATGCCAACAGTGTGCATGGAGGAAAGAAGAAGATGTGGTGGAGGTGGAGCATCAACTGCTACAGCTTCAGAAGCTAAAAGTGTGGCATGAGATGCGAGATTGATGTTGGCACTTGCCTCTTTCAACTCGTGCATGAGTATTTCTGTCTTAAGTGCACTAAGCGCTGTTTGTAAAAATTGAACTTGTTGCTGCAAAGTTGATATTGCACCCATGCATCCATATGCTGGATCCCTACGCCTTATGGTGGTTTCATAAACAAGACTTTTATGCATCTGTTCTCTGATTTTCGGGCACCTCCTATATTGATTATAACAAAATGCATAGTTTGAAGAATTGTGCATGACGTAAATGGATTAACCCAACTGAAAGTTAGGAAAGCTACCATGATAATCTTTAGTATTGTGGATACAACATATAATTAGGTTTTACTTACCAAAACATTTTGGAGACTGCTAGCACCAAAGACGTTGTGGACAGAAGCAAACTTGTGGGGCACTTGCGCGGAGGAGAGAAGGTGCATTCCTATGCACACCTTCTCAAGAGCTTGCATGCTGGGGGACCTAAATATGGTCTCTTCCCATATTCTGGTCTGTAGCATCTGCTTCTCTTAAACTTTGCTTATCTCTTCATAGTTTTCCCTGTTAAATAAACAAGAACATGAGAAAGTGATATATCAAAAGTAGATCCAGTAAATGTTTCAACTATTATCAATCTGCAAATTAAATAATACAATAGCATCAGATGAAACGTAAGATTTCTGTGTGTGATATATATATATATATATATCATATATATATATATACATACATACTGGGACATCAGACTTTCTTAGATACTCTGGTATGTACCGATTTTATGCTCTCCTTATTGATAGCCTGTCTAATTATCCATGTAATTGGAAGGCCAATATTGGGGGTGATCTAGCCTGATGCTTTCCTTATTGCTAATAATTATCACTTTTAAGTAATTAGGTCGGAGTTAATTATACCGTGTCGTCAGTAATCAACAACGACTAGAGTTTGTTGCGCGGTTCAAGACTTGAATTCGGCACCCAGTGGCGTTCAAAGTTTGATCAGGTTCAGCTGGATAAATTTGAAGAAAATCCGATGATTTTCAGTGAATTTCACCAACTCCAATTTTGGCAGTTTTCGAAGATTTTTTGGCAATGTTCTGATGACTCTTCCTGTAAGGTGATCGAGGCGATGAGTTGGCACCGGCTCGGAGAGCGTGACCCAATTGTGGTGGTGATGAGAGCGCATCGGTGGTATAATTGCCTCGCGACGGTGAGTCGGCCAGGTCGGTCAGCTTGTCCGATCAACCCTTGGTCAACCTCGACGGTGACGCTTAGTGTGGGGGAAAGTTCGTCTAGGTCGAGGGGGAGGGCGTCAGCCGGCACAACGGCAGCGAGTGGCATGTCCAACTGCACAATAGCAGCGAAGCGGCACGTCTAGCATTGAAACGGTGCCAGGATGCGTGGGGCTTGGGCACAACATTGAGACGTAGTGAAGGCTGGCAGCAGCGAGGAAGGCTGGGAAGCACAACGACATTCAGGCGAAGCTCGACTTGGCGTTGATCAGCGGTAGTTTGGCAACTAAAGGGGGCATTGACGGCAACGATCGGGCTGATGTCAGGGTTTAGGGGAGAAAAGTCAGGTAAGGTCTCAGGGCAATCTAGTAAATAAAGCTAACTCTACCATGAATCGAGTCAAAAATAATAATTAACTCCTAATAAATTTAAAAAAATTTTAAAAAATATTAAAAATCTCATAAAATACAACACACATGATAACATCAGAATGACATGTTCTAAACTAATAACCCACCCAAATTGCTATATAATGTGTCATAATATGCTATTGAGCCTAAAAGTAATTTTATTATCAAATACATAATAAAATAACTGCATACTATCATATATCTTGATAACTTATTTCTTATCGTCTTCGTAACGCTATCATCATATATTCAAGTACATTTAACCCTCGTCGATTATAACGCACGACTGGCCTAGGTTCAACACGCAGGTCATAAAAATAACTTGATTTGAACTAAACTGACGGTTGAACCGACTGGTTCGCTAATATAAAACTCTGACTCTGAGTCACGGGTTTTACAGTGTACTAAGTCCGATGCCAGATCCGGCCCTGGATAGCCTGACCCTCCGGCAAGACTTGGCCATGGCTAAGGAATGGCAACGTTTGGCCCTTCGCAGCCGGATTTGGTTGTGGCGACCGGATCTGGCCTCTACCAACCAAAACCGGTGGCCTAAGACGACCCAGTCAAGCCGCTAGTAAAGGTGGGTGGGGTGGGAACAGGCAATGTTTTCTTTTTTCTTTTTTGTCATATGAGATGTAATATTCTTTATAATCTTTCTCTCCTCCTTATTTTTATTTTTATTTTTTTATTCATATGACATCCAGCCAATCTATATAATCTTTCTCCCCTTCAGTTTAATAAATTGTCAAACAGGTGATTTTTGTAGAATTGAGTAATTCATCTAATAAGTTTAGCATTATGTAACTACTACTTTCTTCAACCTTATCATTAAAAATATTAAGGCCATAGACGGCTTTAAGTATATAATAAAGGATTTTAACTTTGAAATAATTAAATACTCAAATATAAGTTATACAAAATTGTTATAAGTTCAATATATTTGATATACAAACTATAAACTAATAACGATTACTTTAAAGTGTTTTCTCATTTGCTCTCATATATACAAATTCTTTCTTATGCTCGGACAAAAGAGAAAATGGGGAAATATTATATGGAGACGAGAAATCCACTTGAATATATATAAAAGACAAAAATAAGTTGTGTATTATTTTTTTGTTATGAATGAAGTGCAATGAACTTATTCTACTTTTGAATGATTGCTCACTTATAAAATTTTTCTTAGGTTTTATATTTTTTTCACATCAACCAAATAGGTCTTAAATAAATATCAACCGAAATTAGAGATGATTGAGTGTGATACCCTTTTTTTATTTGTAAACTTCACAAACCTTCATTGTAACCATCATTTTTTCATGTAACCATTCATGTTAGGTAGTTATAGATTGGTATTTTAAAAACTACTCATAAGTAAACCGGTATTACATCTGCCCTTAGGAGTGTATTTGGGGACACGAGATCAATGGTCATCTTTACGTATGTCCCCTAGTGCATCCCCTTGGGAGCACAATCAATACCAGTTGCCATAAGAATTATGTTATACATGCTTTCGTAATGTCAAATAAAGGTAAATATTAAATATGATATAAAAAAATTTGACTTAGGTAATTATACAAGGACGTGGGTGGATAATCGCGGCGTAACATTTTTCTTCCCATAATTACCTTTACCATGTAACTCATTAATCTTAACTCTCCTCACAATACAAATTAATAAAGTTTACAAATTATATATATATTGTTCCCTTAGATGTATAGACTAGGGACAAGCATTCTTTGTGAGAAGTCTGCATTCTCGCCATGAGTGTTATTTGAAGAAGCAACTATTCAATTTTTGTTAATTGGAGTTTAAGTGTGATACTAAATAATTGTCTTTAAAAAATACAAATATTTACATTTGTTTTCGTAATTACAATCACAGTCTCTTCCTGGCAATGAATTACTTTGCTTTATTTCTTATTTCTTTTTCTGTTTTTTTTGCTTCAAAGTGACGAATTAAATGCTTTTTTTACTTCAAAAAGCAGAGCGATGACTAACTTGCCCCAAACGTGCACATTAATCAATCACAAGAGAAGAAGAGTCAATAGGCAAGACCGTCCGAAGTCCAAATCCAAATTGCCGGCAGGTAAAGGCATGACCGTCCAAGGGGGGGTCGGTGACTGTCCACAGACATGCCCACCACTCCACCTTTCTTTATTGCCCCCACGCCAGCCAACTCCCTTCCTCACCGGCCACCTGACCCTTCAATATCAGTTCATGTACAGGACACTATTCTTCAATTAACAGATCACAAGAAGACCTCTCAAAAGTAATTTGATGGCCTTGTTCAATTCAAGCAGTTTATGTTGAGCCCATCTTTTGTTATTAAGCTTGAGATCTAGTCAAAACCTATGAATAAACTCTATCTAGATCTTACACTTATAAATAATTAAGCAACATGAAATTGAACTTCCATATACTTTACTGCCTTTGGCATCTTGCACATTCGAGTTGCACCATGTCAACGGCAAGATATATAATATATATCACATGTCCCAAGTTAAAGATTCCATCACCATTCATTCTAAAACATGTACTGGGTGAACCAGTATTGGACTTGGTTTTCGATTGGAGAATAATTCACATTCTTACAACCCAAATACTTTATAATTGTTGTCCGAAATCTTGTATGATATTGGCTTCCTAGCAACTTCCACATATTATATATATTAGAGTAATAATTGTAGTTAAGGTCAGATAACTATACCCTTCATTCATTATATCGTTATCTCCTCGCTTAGAATAGTATTAATTAACATATTCTTATTCCATATTTGATGTGATGGGGACGAGATATGTCATTTTAAAGGCTACTACGTGAGCAACAGTATTTCCAGCAGGAAACATCCAAGAAGCTTTTTGATAAAAAAGGAGGCATGGAAGGATTCTTGGAGAGAATGCAGACAAATTAGGTGATGTGATTGACAAAATGCTATGGAGACATAGGGATACTATTCATTTTCCTCAAACAGCAGTAGCTCTGTTCATTTGGTTACTGTTTAAATTCTACATTACCGACAATGGAGTTTTTATTGCACAGGATGTATATCTTCAATGGTGCAGTTGCATTGAGAAATAATGGACAATTATTCAGATATGATTTACAGGACATGAATGTCCAACCAAGTAGTAGAGTTACTACCACAATCTGTACATCATTGGAAGTGAGTACTTCCCACACATACTTCATAGTAAAACAGAGAAAGCAGAGAACTTGTTGCAAAAGAACCGGTACCTCAGTTAATTTGGTACATGGCCAAGTGTTGGCGAAGATTCACTCTTTTTCACAGAGACCTTGTCACCAAGCCGACGAAAGCTGCCATACCCATTACTCCGTTTGATCCTAAAACAAAAAATTGAAGTAGGAGAACCGGGCGTATCATCCTTTTCTTCATCTTCTTTCAAAGAGCACGAAGACCTGGAACTGGGGAGACGGCAAACCCGACGTCCGGGGGACGAAGGAAACGACCAAGCCGACGAGAAGGAAGAAGAAGAAAGTGAAGAAACGGAGGAAGAATGCCTATGGGTCTTCCTCATGCTCAGCTTGGGGAGGAACGCCATGAAGATACTAGAGTGGTACTTGTGGCTGTTCTGTTTCTTGGACTTATCCTTGTCAAGGACATTGGAGAGGTAGGAAGGTGGGGGAGTGAGGGGAGGCATGGTGGTTGAAGAAATGGGATTCTTTGGCTTGCCTGGTTGTGATTCCCACAAGAATGGGACCGATCCAGGAGATAGTCCATAGTAGACTCTGCATGAGGTGTTGGCAGTGGAGCTCTCCTTGGCCAAGAGCCTGCTGAAGAACTTGTCACCTTGCTTGATTTGGAGAGCACATTGGGGCACTTCATTGTTGCTCATCTTGAGCATCTTGGAACGGTGGAATTTGGTGATGGAGGGTGAAAATATATAGCTTGAATTGCCTGCTTGTAGGCTTTATACAATTATAAAAGGTTTAGATGCAGACTTAGTAATTTAGTCTTTGTTGAGGACACTATGAATGATCAAGAAATTAGAATTTAAGATTTAAGGGGGTGAAGGAAACATATATTAATAAAAATCAATTAAAATAGCTACCAAATAGATATCTTAATCAACATTGTAATTGCCTTCTTACCACTTGAGTGGGGAAGCTCATTTTCTAACAACTCACATATGCCATGATTCATTGACAACTTCAAAGAGGTTTGAATGGATATGACTGATGCGATGGGACAACCGATATAAGATAGCTAATATATTACTCTTCCACGCTCCAATGCAACTTGTTTTTTTCAATTCTTATATTGTTTAATATTGGCCGGACATAGAAAATGAAGGCAGGAATTATACTAGAATTTTTTTATACAAGAACATTTATTCTATATATCTACATGTAGTCGTTTAAGCAATTTCATGGAAACGGTGGTCCGACTGAATTAGTTCAAACAACATTTTCAATTCATAAATCTACATTTAGACTAAGCATGATATGTGAATGCGGGTTTTAATTTACTTCCCGGATTGAGGAGTATGATGCCGCAGTGTCTGGTCCATGTTAAAAACAAACTCTTATTCTGCATATAAATTCTTATTGAATAACAAAATATGAATTATAATAATTTAATATAAAGAAAAAGTCTGAATTTAAAGCTTAATTTTGATTAAATTAAAATATAATTATATTTTTTTTATTTTTGTTGTATTTTTTTGTTAAATCTCATAGTTTTCATCTAAGTGGGATTGTTGGCTCTCTTTTTATTAATAAGAATATAAATTAACATTCATGTTAGAAAAAAACATAGTTGTTCATGTTTATTTGAGGCTTAGTTTTAAAAATCATTTTAACGCAAAATGTTCTTCAGGGTCCTCCATTACACAACTTCTTGAGTCAAATTCCATGAATGATTTATTATTGACATATTTTATGTTTGACTCACTGAGCCAAGTAATTTTTAATATATATATATATATATATATTTATTTTCTTTTAGTTTAGATAAATTAATACTTAAGGTAACATAAATCATATATTTATAAATTTATAGTGTCGAAGAAATAGCTTGCAAATACGATACATCCCGAGTTTGGAAACTATGATGTGAAGCACATATGTTTAGAGTTATCAATTATTCTAAATGGCTTTGACACACAAAATAGAGAAATGTGATATGAGATATTATGTTCAGAATTAGCAATAAAAGATTGCTCATTTTTAAACCCTTGAGAAAGCCTTCAACATATTGGCACTTGAGAGCTTGAAATTAGTTTTGATCTCAATTTTGCTTCCACTTCTCCATCAAGCAATGGCTATTTATGCATTTATGCTTGGCTATTTATAAAGTTTTGAGGATCTCTTTTGTCAACAATCCCTTGTTAGCTAGGGAGCTTTGCTCCCGCCTATATGTTCTTAAGCTCCCAAAACGAAGAGCTATCTTGAACCTAGCTCGTTCCATGGGCCTGAAAACTGAATGGGCTTGGCCATTTATAGAGACGGGATTGGTCATAATTGATGGCCTTTAAATTGGCATAGGTCAAGGAATTGGCTTGTGTTTGTTTGTTTTACTTGGACACGCATGATTAACCTCATATCTACTCTTATTAATATATTTTCATTTGTATTAATAGAAGGGGAACTCAACACTAATATTGTAACACCCCAATTCGATTTACTCTCAACCCGGACCAGAATTGTTACAAAGGATCGAACTACTCGTAAACCGATTAAGTTGGCTGACCCACAGAACCTAAACGGCTACGACATAACCCTCTCGACGTCTCAAGATGGAGCACACCGCTAATGCGCAAACAATATATGAATGAGATGCAAAACCCTAACAGGATACTACGTGAATGTCATGATAATAACCACACACCAAAATAATTAAAATAGCAACAAAATTCATAAAACCTGGAATAAAACGAACAGAGCCTCCTCTAAAAGTGCAATAAGGGGACGACCTGTTAAAAACACGGCACATTATATGGTATATATATAAAACCATAATACACACCACAATAGGATTTAAGCAATAACTCATCTTATAATTGGGTCTAGCCCACCTGCAATTTCATACTCAGCTCATTTGGTTCCTTTTCATTTCAGCATAGCACATCATTAGAGCTTTTCTCAAAACATTTCCAAGCATTTCTAAAACAAGGCATACAAGCCTCACAAACACATGCATATATACACCAATATGTAAATCTACTACAACAGCCAATCACATCACATCTTACGCAAAAGTCGGCGCGGCGCCAGGTATGTGTGTGCAATGCAAACGCTAATCCTTCATCAAGGCCGGCATACACCATTCATCGTCCTCACCTACATATAGTAGAAAAACGTCAGCAACGGGTGTCACTGGTCCGGAAATAACTAATATCAAACTGGAACATGAGAGCAAACTCTCATGGAAAGCAAACAATCATATATCTTCCTCAAGAACTCTCATAAGGGCAACTACAGAGGAGCCGTTGAGCAGCTGACTCAATAGCATCCCGATCTATCTCGGTACTGTGCCGCTCTCGGCACTTCTTTTTCAGTACTTCACGTAAAACTTTTATCCTAAGCCCTCTCCGAACCTCCATATTACTCCTGGCCTTGAGCACGAAGGCCGAGCACTCTCAGGCAGTCGCCTTTAGTACCCTTTGAACCACAAGTCCGGACATGCGCTGTACTAAACAGTACCCGTAAACCTCCACGTTCTCCGGGTGTGAGGAACTCAAACGCGGAGTTGTCAGGATCCCTCGGGAATGGAACAGTCCGCTGGCACTAATCCAGAGCCCGCTTTGACTGTCACGGCATCCGCTCATGGTACGTGCAGTCGATTCTCCATCTCTCGTCTCACTGAAAACTCGATAAAACTATTTATAGGGCTGGGTCGGGATTTATTATAATAGGCCCGAAGGCAACTTGAGGTGGATCTTATTTTCGAAAACAAGCTCGAGGGATCTCATCCTCGAGGGTTATTAATTCCGAAAACAATCGATCAGATGACACGTGTTAGGTGGGGTCCGATAAATCATCCACCTGACACGTCCTACAATCAATAAATCAAATCACCGATAGAGTAGAGCGATAAAACCTGAGAAGCGTGTCCTAACGGACCTGTCAGAAGCTCCAAGCGCAGTCTCGTGCCTAGACGGCGAGCTCCTGCAACGAACCTACATGAACATAACTATTTACTAACGCCCATACATATATGATGCACGCCTATATAACTAATATATCCACATTCATACATGAATCTAATCAAACATGACAATCATCTCAACAATCACACTAAATCTCTAATTGTCAAGCAAGTTAATAATTTTATGATTTCCTACGTTACTTATTACCTAGCACTTTTAATTCCAATTTCAAAGCATACCTATTCTAATTAGGTGACAATGGTTTAATCAATTTAATCCGTTTAACTTAATACTAGCATGCAAAACCTAATTCATGCAAATTCATAAATTAACTCGTTAACAAGCATTTAATTAACTATTCCATGGTTTACTAACAATTTCATTAGTGAGCATTTACATCACACAACACAATCTACGCTAATCATCACATGTTTATCATAATTCACAATTAATTAAACTAAAATCATGAAGTTAATAAAATTAATTCTAATATGCTACCATGACCACAACATGTATGTAATAATTCTAAAAAAGGAAGAACCACCTCGCGATCGGCGCTGAAATCGGTGCCGACGGACGAAGGCGGTGAAGGCGAGCCGGCGGTTTTTCGGCGACTGTGCCGACGGTTTTCCGGCAGTTCCGGTGGTTTTCCGGTGACTGCTCCGGCAGGGCAATCGGAGGTAGGGGTTAGCACCGTCTCGGCGAGCTTGACCCAATGGTGGTGACAACAAGGGCAGCCGCGGCGGCGATGGCCACCGGCGACGAGGTCGAGTTCGGTCGGGGCGGTCGGTCGCTCCGATAGAACCCACGGCCGGCCTCGACGGCGGCGCTAGATAGGGGGAACTGTAAGGAAGGTCGAGGGGAAGGGCTTCGACGTCACGGCGGCGGCGGTCCGGCGCAGACGGCGACGGAATCGCGTCGGGAGCGGCCGTGAAATCGTGGCGATTTCCGGCGTCGCGACGGCTGGACGGTGGCCGGGCGTGGTCGAGGCGGCAAGGCGACGGCACGGCCGGGCTGGGCGGCGTCGATCGGCGAGGTGGCGTCGGCGGTGGTGGCAAAAATCTCAAGGGCGGCGGCTAGGGTTTGGGATGGTGAAGGGGAAGTGTCGGGGAAGAAGATGAGAAGTATAGGGCGGTGGCAAACTTGTAAATAAGACTTGACTCGACACCGGCTCGAGTCAAGAATGATAACTAACTCGGAATAAATCCTAGAAAAATCCAGAAAAATTGGGAAAAATCCCATAAAATCAAACAAAACAACACAACATCCAAATGACATGTTGTATAACTAATAACCCACCCGAATACCATCTAACGCGTCCTAATGCGTTATTCGGCCTAAACTAATTCTACGGTCACAACATGAAAAATAAAATCATCAACTGTATACTCTCATATCTACTGATAACTCAGTCTGCTGATGCATATCTGACGCTATCATCGATACTTGGGTATACATGAACCCTCATAGCACGTGCACACGGTCGGCCTCGGCCCCGCACACGTGTTCTGAAAGCTGAACACTGACTTCGAACCACGGTCAAACCGACCGGCTAACGACTATAAAACCCTAACTCGAGTCGCGGGTTTTACAAATATGTGATTAAAAGTAAGAGATTTGATACATTTTATATCCTTCTTCACCATTTTTTTTGATGATCACAATATCCTAGTATGAGGGCTCAGAGTGTAGGAGATCAACTTTGAATCAACTTTAATAAGTTGAATTAGAGTCGTTTATATTAATTTTTTTAATTAAATAAGTAAAAAAGATATATCAAATTAATAAATATTATTTACATTGACACTTTAATTTAATAAATATACAATTTATATTATTTTAAATTATTAATTTAATTAAATTTTAAAAAAATTAATGTGCTTAAATTAATTTTTACTTGATGGAAAAGATTTAAAAGACTCAAAGAGTAAATTATAAAATTTGATAAGAAAAAGTCAACTCTTAAAATTTTATTTGAAAAAAAAACGAGAGAAATCTTTTAGAAAAAAATTTTAAGAGTTTAAAAAAATTAAAACTAAACTTTTAAATTAGAAATGGATGCTTTGACTAATAAAAAGTGCAGAAAAAGACAAGGAGACGATGATGTCTGACAATAGAGAAACACGGCCAACTTAGAGCCACTAGGATGAGTTATGCTGTGTGTCCTTCTAGGAAATTGTGGCCATGAATAGAACCAGCTGGAGGCAAGAATAACTGTCTATTTTCTTTTTCAAAGTAAGAACGACTTTTTGTTTAGTCCCAATATATGCAGAGCGGTTGTCATGGAGTTCAGAAAGCACTACCCTATCGTAGCCAAGTTTTGTGGTTTGCTAGCTGATAGCTGTCCAAATAAGAAAATAACACTTGGACCCAAAACAAATGAACGGATAAAAAAGTTGAAATCGGATATCCGATATCTTGATTTTTCAGCTTATTGTCACATATACGCACAATTGTATATGTGTAGAATGTGATGTGTCTGGTTTGCTAACTGGCTTTTCACATCGCATCTTTCTAAACCTGAACGCTACTGATGCGAATAAGGTACATTTGATGGGGGAAAAAATACCACATCCAAGTTTCCTTCGCTTATATAACATTTCAATAAATTTCTTTCCTTCAACGCCATACATACATATATACATACATATATATATATATACATATATATATATATAAAACTTATATCTTATGAAGTGAAGCAAACATTTTTTCCCGAGTTGTTGAATATATACCCTGCCTACAGAAAAAAGAGCACTGAGAATGCTCTACAGATTTATATATAACGTGTTTCCAAGTGCAAAATTTTCACAGAAGGCATCTTCCATATTACAGCTATATATATATATATATATCATCTTGTTAATCGAGGTTGTCATATATACTAGCTAAGATTTATGTGCAAGGCATGCAAATTATATAAGGCAATTTATTAAATAAATGTTGAGATAAATTTATTTTGGGTTTTCATGTTTCAAAATAAACAATAATCGTAAATAAATGCAAGTAAAAACAGACGATTTAGGGAAAAAATAAGGATATTGCTTATATTATATTTATGATGATGGTCAAAAAATCATTGACTTAAATAGACTAATAAACGAGTATTTACGCGACTCCCGACCGACCACATTTACAGCTACCAAAGATTAACAACTGTTTTATTTCTTCAAAGCGAAGAAAAATTAATGTTCATCGTTAAAAGATTGCGCAGCCTACAAATTTAACACACTCTTCGCGTGTACTCAGAAGGCGCGGGCGTTCCCCTTGGCCGTCGCCCGTGTCATGTCAGGTTGCATCCAGTGTCTGTGCAAGTTTTTCTATCAAATCAACATCATTTTATCCATATGTGCAAGTTTTTCTACCAAATCAACGTCATTTTATCCATATATATATATATAAACTCAATTGTCTGAACTATACGGACCGTTCAATTACAAGGTCTAAATTTATTTTTATTTTTTTAAAAAAAATTTAAACACCTCCTTATCCAAATGTCCGGCAAAAAAAGGGTAAAAAGCTTTAGTTTTTTAAAAAAACTTAAACCTTATAATTAGTTGACCTATATTAGACTTTAAGGCATGAATATATTTGTGCCCCGAAGAAAATTATAGATATATAAATTATATATATGTATATATATTTAAAACTTTGTATTTCTATGTTGCCACATAATTAATTTAATTCCGGACTTGCTTCCGTTCCAACCAATAGCGAGCATCCACGACCTCGAACACAGGGATATATAATAACATTGGCTAGTAAGTTCGGTACCTCACACATGGAATAAAAAAATTCCTCCATTTAATTGAATTTCTTGCAAAATTTTGTTCTGATGCAGCCCGTCAAATCTAGTAGATACGTTTGGATTTAATTGATTTAAAATTTAATTTTCATTTTAACTTATTATATTTTAAATTATTTCATCCACTTAAAAGTTTGTCTCTTTTTAATAGAAGAGTGATACCTTAATTTACACAACTCCAATGTTCCCTTTAGTTTTTATTTAATATTTTTAATTAGATAGACGTTAAATTGCCATTAAAAATGTTTCAAGGCTTATGTGCCTAAATTTAATATTTTACAATATTAATTCAGTGATGGATTTATTAAATATTTCAAGATGTTTAAAATGGCATTTTCTTCTTTTTTTATGTATATTAATTAAATATTTGACGAAACAAAATTGGGAGATAATCAGCAAAAAGTTAACATAAATGAGTAGTAGCATCCATTAAATATTCAATTTTCAAAACTATTATTAATAATATTTAACGATAATATATTTATAAAAATAAAAATAAAAATTTTAATGTTGTTTACTATTTAACCACCTTCTACATTACCAATTTTATTTGATCCTCAAGAAGTAAACGAGGTTGGCCGCCGCCTGCAAAAACAGTGAACCCGACACAACCTCCCAACCCCAGAATCCAGGCGTATCCACTTCCTCTCCCATCTGGCATCTGTCTTTGAACAAGAGCCCTTGAACGGTCACTCTCTCTTCTCTCTCTCTCCCATGGCGAGCTCCGTCGCCGCCTCGCCGGACCACGGCGACGACGACGACGACGACACGAGCAAAACCATCTTGCTCGGCAGGTACCAGATTGGCCGCCTCCTCGGCTGCGGCGCCTTCGCCAAGGTCTACCACGCTCGGGACCTGCGCACGGGGCAGAGCGTGGCGGTGAAGTCGATCAGCAAGGCCCGCGTCGCTAGGTTGGGGCTCGCCGGGCACGTCAAGAAGGAGGTCGCCGTCATGCGGCGGCTGCGCCACCCCAACATTGTCCGCCTCCACGAGGTGCTCGCCTCCCGCTCCAAGGTCCATTTCGTCATGGAGTATGCTAAGGGCGGCGAGCTGTTCACCCGAATTGCTCGCGCCGGCCGGCTACCGGAGGACGCCTGCCTAAGGTACTTCCAGCAGCTGGTCGCCGCCGTCGGGTACTGCCACTCCCGCGGCGTCTTTCACCGCGACCTCAAGCCGGAGAACCTGCTGCTGGACGAGCACGGCCAGCTCAAAGTCACCGACTTTGGGCTGTCGGCTGTCGTCTCCGCTGCCGCCGACGCCGACTCCTCCCCGTCGACGAGGTTGCTCCAAACGCTCTGCGGCACGCCGGCCTACGTCGCGCCGGAGATCCTCGCGAAGAAGGGGTACGACGGGGCGAAGGTCGACGTCTGGTCCTGCGGCGTCGTACTCTTCGTCCTCGGCGCCGGCTACCTGCCCTTCAACGACCCGAATCTGATGACCATGTATCGGAAGATCTACAAGGGCGAGTTCCGATGCCCGAGGTGGATGTCGGCCGATATGAAGCGGATGATCTTCCGACTCCTCGACACCAACCCGGAGACCAGGATCACCATCGACGAGATCACCAGAGACCCGTGGTTCGCGAAGGGGTTCGAAGAATTAAAGTTCCGGCCTTTCCACCTCGAAGAGCCCAAGGAAGAGGAGGAGGACGCCGACCGGAGCTTGAACGCGTTCGACATCATCTCCTTCTCCCCCGGGATCGACCTCTCGAAGCTGTTCGTCGGGGCGGCGACGGCGTGGTCATCCTGGGAGCGGTTCGCGGCGGCTGGGCCACCGGAGAGGGTGGTGGAGAGGTTGGAGGAGGTGGGGAAGGAGGAGGGGGTGGAGGTGAGGAGGAAGGGCGAGAAGGGGTGGAAGGTAGAGATGGAGCGGGGGAGGAACGGCGACTTCATGGCAGCGGTGGCCGTCCGCCCCCTCTCGGCGGAGTTGGTGGTCGTGGAGGTCCGCAAGCTCGCCGGCGACGGCTTTTGGCGCGACCGGATCCGGCCGAAGGTCGCCGGCGGCGGGAGCATGGCCTGCCGTTAACGTTGACTGTTCAAATCCCGGCCAGTTTATGTTTTACGTAAAAAAATATTATCAAAAAATATTGGCCGGTGATTAATTGTTGCAACGGAGGAGTACGTGATTAATTTTTTCTCGGCCTCTGTTCTTATTTTTTTCTGGCCGGCGTTCTTACATATATTTTCCACGTTTTGTTGTTGTAAATATTATTATTAAAACAAATCAGAATCATATAATAATATGGGTGAGCTTTGAGCTTGGATCTTCAACCAGGTATGGATTCGTGGTTTCATCACTGTTTGCTGGAAAATTATTTATTGTCTGACGCCTGAAGTTAAATGATGCAGGTGGCAAGACGCAATCAGTGAAGTCAATTAAGAAAAGTGCCGTGAACGATTTGGCCGGTTGAGCCCACCACGAATAATAATTTATTTAATTTAATATAATGGATAAATAAATGGTTGGTATGATGTGCAAAATGTTTCAACGATATTAGGATTTATTGAAAATTACTGAATTAGGTTGGATTTATCAAAATGTTTCAACATAAATAAATAAATGGCCAGTGCAAAATGTGTCAACGATATTAGGGGGAAAAAATCTTAGTGTGAAAGATTAAATCATTTTGATTGACTTCGAAAAGATTGTATAATTATAATTAAATCTGACAAGTAGGTGAAGACTACTTAAGATTATATTAACTAAGTAGTAAACGCTCTTAACACATCATAAATCCATTTGAGGTTTTGCTAATTGAGGAACATCAATCAAAATGTAATTAAATAAAGTATCTCAACACCGTTTAGGCCCAAAATATTGTAATCACTAATTTAAAAGAATTTTAAAATAATATAAACAAATATCCTATATTAGGTAAAAAATTAATTCGGAATATAACCAAGTTTAACGACAAAGAACTACTCTTTTTTCAAGGCAATCCAACAAAAAACTACTTTGTGGAACAAGAAAAAAAATGAATATATATATGAAAGGGAAATTATTGTATGATATATTGTCTATTATCCATCCATCTATCTATTACTGATATAAAAGAAAACAGTCTTTGGCCATGTGTCTCTCTCATGTTTTTAAAAAAATTTTTTTTCTTGAATTTAGTAGAATTTTAGTGACAAAGTAATATATTAATAATGACAAATTTATATGAACTAATAAAAGGCATATAACAATAAACGAACATAGCAAATAAAGATGAATCTTCCTTTCTTATTATAGCATAATAATAATAATAATAATAATAATAATAATAATAAAATCATTAAAAAATTTTAAAATTTTTATTTTATTTCGAAATTATAATTATGGATTTTGTATTTTTAATTAATTTTATAATTTCATAATTCCAAAATTGTAATTACTCTTCTTAATTATCTCTAAGATTCTATATATTTATATTTATTATCTTATTTTTATTAAAATTCTCCAATAATAATTTTAGAAAACTTTGTATTTTTATATTTATTATAATGATTTGTAAAGATTTTAAATCAAACTACTACAAAAAAATATTTATTTACATATTAATTTATTTTATCTAAAGTTATATGCAATTATTATTTAAAAAATTAAATATTAAAAATAATATATTTTATTATTATCTGTATAACGTGCAGGTTACATCCTAGCTTATATAATAAAATAAAGAGGTTTTTTACAAGATATCACTTTTTACGTTTTTTTCTTGAATTTTCTTAAATTTTAAAAAATTAAGAACAAAATCTAATTTGAACCGTTAGATTGGCTTAAATGTTCCCATCAAGCTTAGATATACCTATTAATAATATAATAATAATAATTTCATAATTTTAAATTTATAATTACTCATCTTAATTACGTACAGGTCGAGCTACTCTCTGTATTCCTCATTGAACAGGAGATCCCTCTCGGTGTCTTCACTTTGGACCTTGCTTGGCGCCAATGGAGGAAAGTGACACATCTGAGGGAGAGGACATTATTTGTGGGGAGCGGTGGCTCTTTCGTTGCCGTGGCTACCGACCCACCCAAGCATGGAGAGCAAGTATAGACGTCCAAGTTCCACGGACTAGTGCGCATTGTTGCTCAGGAGGAGTGTCAGCGGTAGAGAGAAGCGTTGGACGAGGAGAGAGTGAGGTGGGCCAAGGAGAGAGATGCAAAGATCCAATGTCGGATAGAGGCAGCACCGAGTATTTTTGGAGTCATGCCTTTATGGTTGATTTAGCTTCCATTCAGGCAGCTATGCACTCGGTGATGTTGGTGGAGCTACAGAAAAACTGCCGAGATGTTTCTACCGGAATCGCCTCGACTGAGAGCCGAGCACGGATGGAAAAAGGAGGATCTCGAGAGACTGCTCTCATTCAGGCAATCTTGGCTTAGGTTAGGTGGTCGTATGGGGAGCCCGTTGAGGACGATGATGATGAAACTATGTCGTCAGATGATCAGTGATGTGTTCTGATTTTGGGCACTCATGTTGTGAACTATTTATCTGTTTTGGTTAGACTATGTTTCCGCATACATGGTTGAACTTGTTAGACACTGTGGACTTGGTTATATCAAGATGATCTGTGATATCTGTGATGTGAACTCAATATGAACTTGTTCTATTGTATGTGTTGATATGTTTATGATGAATTTTATTGATATGTTTGTTAACAAGTTTTTAGAATGTATGAAAACAATACTTTAAATTAGCCGTTCATTTTGCCACATCTTTGCCACGATTAGCTCAGCGGCAGCAAAAGAGAGTCCATTGGACACTGTATTGGCACTGCCAATGCTACATAGTAGCCACGGCTTAGTGGTGGCTAAAATTCTCCATGGCATAGCTACCGGCGGTGGCAAAAATGAATCAATGCTTAGCCACTACCTTTGCGGTGTCAAAGTTTAACAACGGCCTAGCCACAGGCAGTGGCTAAGTTTAACCACGACTATTGGTGGTTAGGCCACGGCTCTCACGTGGACCACCGTGTAGCCACGACTTAACCACGGTCAGCCGTGTTAAAATTTACAACAGTACCCGGTGGCAAGGTCATGTCCATCGCAACTGTCACCGTGTGACGCCATGACTATTTCTCGTGGCAACCTTTGGTTAACCACAAAAAAGCCTACTTCGGGCTTCAAGCCGTGGCAAATTTTTACTAGTGTATATAAAAAATAAAAGCTAAAATAATTTTTTTAAAAATAATTTGTTTGCTCAAGGATAGCCCCATTGTAACGACCTGACCATTTATCATAATATTGTGAGCCTAGCTGGCCAGGTGTTACTCATAATTAAGCAAATATGTCTAACATTTTTATTTAACAAAAACATATATAAAGATCCCACAGTCTTAGACCGTTTCCCAGTAGCCACACTTATTTCTTAAATAAATAATAAAAGGAGTCCTCATATTTATTTTGCTCCATGCCCTGGTTGTCAATCACTTACTTTCGTATCTGCACACCTGCGGAGGCAATTCCACGTTAGTGATTACAACACTAAGTAGTATAATAGATAAAACAAATCAAGTACATTCCACTATTTCTTTATGTTTATCTTAATATGCGGTGGAGCGATTCCGCTATACTCCAAAACAATGCAGAAGGAGGTATCCGCTGTGATCTGCACACCCCGGTCGTAGCACTTTTGTGGAGAGGCTACCACTACCGTCTCCAGTGCCAGTGCTTTGCACACCCCGGCCGTAGCCTTTTTGTGGGGAAGCTATCACTGCACTCAAGTGATTGCTACGCCCAGTTTGTGGGGAAGCTCTCACTACCAATTCTAGTGTCAGTGCCTCGCACACACCCAGCCGTAGCCTTTTTATGGGGAGGCTATCACTGTACTTAGGTGAATGCTACGCCCCGTTTGTGGGGAAGCTCTCACTGCCAACTCTAGTGCCAGTGCCTCACACACCCCGGCCGTAGCCTTTTTATGGGGAGGCTATCACTGCACTCCAATGTGATGGAGGAATCATTGTGCCTCACTCACCCGACCGTAGCCTTTTATGGGGCGGCTATCACTACTCCAAAATAATGTCTATGCATTACACAATTTACGCACATAATACGACCCTGTGTCGGACTGAGTCAATTCTTTGACCCCGGTTGCACTCAGTGTGTAA